>CAKAKR010054181.1:0-27468 GCA_916700685.1 Adelosebastes latens | reverse complement strand
CTAACTTTTTTCTACTCGTCACCATTCTGTGTTTTAATATAACACAGTGTGGGAATGATCTCTTAATCTCTCTCTTTTTTTACCTCTACAGGTTATGAGTGATGGAAGCAGGATCGGTGGTGCGTGCCATCTTTGAGTTCCTCCCCAGCGTCTCCGAGGAGCTGCCACTCTTCACCGGTGATGTCATCGAGGTGCTCAGTGTCGTGGATGAGTTCTGGTTGCTTGGTAACAAAGATGGCGTCACAGGTAAGGTTTTCACGGGTCATTATTGGTGTAAATAAACCTTTATGGTTTGATATTTCTATTAGGAAGTTGCATTTTGTTTCACACAAAGATTATTATTATTGATTATAAAAAACAAGCCACATGGGAAACTGTGGGTGACTGTGAAGTTGAAGTGTGCATGTGTGATTCTTTATGATAGTTGCCTGGTTCACTTCCTCTCTGGAAGTTGTGTAATGCATTACACCATACATACATGACCGGCTACTTGTAGAGTGCGGGGGCAGGGTTTGAGAGTTGCAGGGGATTAAAAATGAATCCTTCTTGCTCTTAATCAGGTCTGATAATTGAGAATAATCAAAGAAAACTACTCTGAAAAAAGTGAGGAATTAAGTATTGCACATTCTTAAACATTAAATATTGTTTGTTTCACGTATATCTTGATAGTTAATGTTGCATTTTTGCAGAGGAAACGATGAAAGACCACAATGCATTCTGGGCCTTGATGAGAAGTGTGCATCGTTGTTTCCTTGCTTTCTCTGCCCTTGAAGGGTTTTAGTCACAGAAATCCACTTAGGTTTTCCAAGAGTCACTTAGTTAAGATGAGAAAGGGGATTCCCTCACATGGGAAGTCATGTGGGCTTGCTGAACCGCTCTCGGAAAACACAGATGATATCAGTACATTCATGGCTTGACGTCCCTGGAAAGATGAAAACTGCCTTTTGTGACAGGCTAAAATGTTGACATAAATATCTTGAGGTGAAGTGCTTTATTTAAATAATATTTTGTTTTATTAAATCCAGCTGTTCTTAATCTGTTGGCATTCCCCAAATATTTGAATCTGTTAGTGATTACTGCAAAACTCCCACAAAGAGAACAATGTTTAACCTGTAAAGACTTCTGGCTTAATGGAGGATTGCAGCACTGAATAGTGTCTGAGTTCTGAGTCCTGGTATTGGACTACAGTAAAACAGTAGCCTTGTTTATTAGTCCAGCCAATAAAAACAAATTGTTTCATAACACAAGGTAATTTTGTTCATCTAAAATAATGGAATACTTTGTAGTTATAAATCAGCAGGTTTATAAGGTCATCAAAATTACACTTTTCTCTCCCTGTACTGATAATATCTGCAAATTATGAAACAAGGATGAAGATACTACATCCAGATAACGATGTATATATCTGTGAGTTAAAGGTACAGTGGTATTTAGCGGTATCTAGTGGTGTGGTTGCAGATTGCAACCAACTGAGTACCCCTCCGCTCACTCCTCCCTTTCCAAGACCTCGGTAATGTGAGCCGCCGTGTGCAAAACCGTGGTAACGCCGTTCGCCTCTCTCTGAGGCCGTCCTTACCATAATAAAACTACTTTAGGAGCAACAAAAGTCAGATGGCAACTGGCGGTACCACGGTTTTGCACTCTGCATCTCACGTTACCGCAGTTTCACAAGCGTGTCGGAGAACTATGGTGGCCTTCAGGTAATGTAAAAACGTGAAAGTCTCTCTCTAGAACCAGAGTTTGGTTTGTCCGTTCTGGGCTACTGTAGAAACATGGCAGACTCCGGGAAAAGGACCTGCTCCCTATGTAGATATGAAAGGCTCATTCTAGGCTAACGAAAAAACAACGATTCTTAGTTTCAGGTGATTAAACACTAATGAAAACATAGTTATGAATATTATATTCCATTTCTGCTAATAGATCCCCCGAAATGTTACACACTGTTCCTTTAACATATCTGAATATTGGACACATCTGAATTCAGGAAGTTCCAATGAATGTGAAGGAGATGTTTTTCATTGTGTTCCCTGTAGTCATCCAGTTTTGTTCCTCCCTCTGTCTCCTGTCTTCAGGTCAGTTTCCCAGCACCTTTGTGGAGGAGATTACCATCCCCAGCACCAAGCCTGGAGACAGACTCTACGTGTGCATCAATGATTTCAGCTCAGCAGAGCCGGGCAACCTGTCCTTAAAGAGAGGTACGGACATACTGCATGCAGACAGCGATGACTTTAGTATGAATCACTCCTCGTCTTCATGACAGGATACTCTGTAACACAAGTGTGTTTTTACACTGTTAACTCTAATGTTTTCCCACATAGCTTAACGCTACTTGTCGATGTCGCTGTGCTCAGGTAACTTGTTTGTTTTGTGTTGTAGTGTAGTTGTGTTGTGTTGGACATAGTGACCTTGTCTCCACTGCCACAAACTGGGACCCAAGCACTCTTAATGTTGCCAGAAATGAGAACCAAAGCAATTTTTTTTGTCCACCATTCTATTGTAGTAGTACTGGGTATTATACTAATAAATGTACAACAAAATGAGTGACTCTAAAAACTTAATTCTTTATATAAAATCATACTGTAACTGTCACAAAGCAAACCCTGATTGCAGTGATCATAGTGAATGGAGACAAGGCACTGGTTTTCCTTGATGGCATCCTCTTTGAAAGGGTCTCAGTTTAAGAAAATGTTTATGGTATTTACATGGTCAAAGTCATTTTAAATCAACATAATCATCAACTCTAACCCAGAGCTAGAAACAAATTAGCAAAGGATCAAACTTGTGACGTCTTTCTGGCGTAATGTCTGGTGGAGCTTCTCTAGAAAACTGATTAGGAAAGAAGGTAAAACTTTCTGGCGTAATGTCTGGTGGAGCTTCTCTAGGAAAACTGATTAGGAAAGAAGGTAAAGGTCACTTTGTGCACCCAGAAGGAATTTCAAAAGACAAGCTAGAACTGGTGCCATGACGTAGGTTTAAAGAAACCCTACAGTTTCACATTCACAGTCTGCACCTGCTTTTGTAATATTTGGTTTCTGTTTAATTTAAGGACTTTAAAGTAGCATTGATTTTAATAAGGAATGCTGTTCTCCAAAACGAAATTTAGTTATTTTATTTTTCATTTTGTGAAGTCAGTTGATTTATTCTTCACTGACAGGTTCGATTATTGGTTTAGAAACTGAGTAATCTTATTTAGATGAAGAAAGAGATGCATTTTCAAAGTAAGAGTAAGAGAGAATTCAACAACGTGGGCTGTTTTTTAACGGTGATATAGAATCTGAATTCTAAGTTATGGCAGTTTGTTGCTCCAGCATAATTAATCAAATTTCTGATTATGATTCAATATAATTAAAAAAAACATATGCATAAATGTGAAAAGTCTCACTCACATTAAATCTTAAACGGCCAGATAAGCTAATGAGTAATACTTTCTCTCTTACAGACATCTACATCTATTTAGGCCTGCTGTTCTTAAGTGTTTAAACGTGTCATTCAAAAGAGCCACAGTCTGTGATGATAGACATTTCTCTACAAGTTCATATAGTTGTCTTTTAAAACTTTTCATTAATTCCATTTGCAGATTGTTCTCTTGATCACAACAAAAAGACATATGGTGGATTTTTAAGAGGGAAATTCATTGTTACAGCAGCAATTAGACAGAAACACACACAGCGTTGACACAATAAGCACACAACACACAAAGTTACTTTTACCAAAACTCCCCACTAGATGTCCCCAGATACCAAACTAAAACCCAGTAGACTGTCTTCTCTTTTTACATTCCTGAATTGTCTCATGTACATTAGTTGTTGGTTTTTTTTCTGATTTTTCATTCAACAACGACCTCAGGAATACAACACTGATGTTTGCGGAGATCTTTTACATCGGTAAAACTTTTCATCGTTGTCTTTTCGTGTCAGTAGAAGTTCTAGTAGTAGTCGTAGTCATAGTAGTAGTTGAAGAGTTGAATTGTGCATTAAAACATGGGGAACTCACAACTTTGTTAAATAATGAATCAACAATTTGTTTAGTGTCCTTTTATCATACATACAGATTTTATTTTGATCTAAGCTATGTGCTCAACAACAATATTCCAGTATGATTTTGTATTATCATGGATGAATAACACTTCCTGGATCATAGGAAACATAGGAAACGGTCTTTACTGGCCATGTGAGAGCTTAAATGTTAATTTCCAGTATGATTTTCCACGGCTCCCATTGGCTGCGTTCCAGTTTTGGTCCCAGACACAATGGGCGGTGGAGCCGCAGGTCTTTGGAATGTGACCCAGCTGACCAGTCAACATTCCCATAATCCCTGATTCTCCTGATATATTATCAGCAGTGCTGATCCTAGTACACTTATTAGGAATGCAATAATAAAGGTAATCTGAGATAACTTGATTAGAGCTACCTGAATGCTGACAAAAATGTCTAAAATGTTCAGTACTTCATTGCAGTTCTTCTGATTCCGCTCACGTTAAGTCAAGTCAGTTCAATGTAGTTCTGTTCAGTTTGGTTTAATTAAGTATTTAGCTCCAAAAAAAAGAAAACAAATCAAAGCTCTCTGCTTGGCACGCCTGTTGGTCGCCCCACAAGCATGCTTGTTCTTTGTATAAGTAATTGGCTGAATTAGAGAATCAGAGGAATATAAACAATATACAGTATACTGTATATTGATTAGAGTAAGCAGCAGGATGGCCTGCATCTGTTGTCATTACCTTTATATCTGCTGTATAAGCTTTCCCGCTCTGTCTCTGTACATCTCCCTCAGTGCTTACAACTCCCCTCTTACTTTATCTGTTTTGCTAAATGACAAATTAAATCTATTTGATATAATGATATAACATCTAGGGCTGTCCCATCTAAGTCGATTAGTGGACTAAATGGTCGTTTTGGTCTTAGTCGTCTAATATTTCTTTAGTCGATTAGTCGTTTTTTTATACTTTTTTCATGCTGCATGACTTCCAAGAACCTTATGAGCACATCTCTGGTAAACATAAGATTTAAAGTGGTGCTTTTGTGTGATTCTTTGTGGAGAAACTCAGTTTTACAGATCTGTCGATTAAATCAACGAATCGATTTGTCGACAAACTCGTATGAGTGTTGGTCGACCAAGAATTTCTTTTGTCGAGTACAGCCCTAATAACATCTGAGAACAAGAACTGGTGCAACTGAGCAATTTTTGAAGCTTTTTGGTGAGCATTTAACTATGACTTAAAACATGATTCAGTAATATGAATGTTAAACGTGATCCCCTTTGTTTCGTATCTCTGTAGGTGATGTGGTAGTCGGAGAGGACCTGGGAGAAACCTGGCAGCGTGGTTGTAACGCCTGGGGCGTCCGCGGTCTCTTCCCCACATCATGTGTGAAGGAGCTGACCCTCTCTGGACGTTCCAGGCAGCTGTCTGAGCGCTCGGCTCAGGCCCAGGCTTCAGAGCTCCCGCCTTACGCCCTGGGCCAGGCCCGGGCCCTCATGAGCCTCCACGCGCAGCTCAACGAGGAGCTGGACTTCCGCGAGGGGGACTTGATCATCATCACCGGCCTGCCCGAGCCGGGCTGGTTCCAGGGGGAGCTGGACGGCCGCAGGGGAATCTTCCCAGAGGGGTTCGTGGAGCTCCAGGGATCCCTCCGATCTCCTCAGGAGCCCCTGGACTATACTGGACAGTATTTGAACAGTGACTCCGAACAATTAAGCTACGAGGACCCTTACGACGCAGGGGAGGGGACAGAAGAGGAAAGTGTAGAAGAAGGAGAGGTGTTTATGAGAGAGGAAGAGGAGCAGAAGGAGGCTGTAGTAGAAGAAGAAGATGAAGAGGAAGATGACGGTGTCTATGTAGTGGCGCTGTATGAGTTTCGGGCCATGGAACCAGGCGAGTTGGACTTTGACATGGGGGATCGCATACGTCTTCTAAACACTTTGGAAGATGGCTGGCTGGAGGGGGAGCTGCGAGGGCGACGCGGCATTTTTCCTCATCGATTTGTCAAAATGGAGGATGACGGGCAGAAAACTGCAGAGGAAGCAAATGCTGTTGAACCAGAAGAAGACAAGGAGACTTCTGTATGTCCCAATGGGTCAGAGAGTGAGCCTGAATGGAGGACATATGAGGATCACACAGTGTGGGACCTGGACTACTTTGAGAGGACTGAGGAGCAGAGGTGGCAGAGTGAAAACAAAAGCACAGGAGCTCAAACTAACAACCGAGGACAGAGAGATGGTGGTAGCAGACCCAACTCTCAGCCACGTAGACCTGTCGCCCCAGTACAGAGAGGGCCTGAGAGACCCAAATCCAGTCCTCCAGCAAGGCCCAGACTGCCATCTCGGCCTAGCCTGCCTGCACGCAGCCATAGGCACCACGGCCCATCGTCTGGCGCAAATCGGTCCAGCTATACTAACGGTCACACTCGATCCTTACAGCCCAAACTAACTCACAGCCTAACCCTCCCTAGCACTCAGTCTGGTTGGTCTAAAAACTACCACAGGCCACCGAAGGATGGCGCCACCACCAGTAAGAGGAGTGGGAGTCTTAGTCAGGCGTTATTTAACCTCGCTGAGGCCCAGAAGAAGCTAACTCGCCACGGTAGTGTCAGCGATGCTGATATGATGATGGGCAGCGCTGAGACACAGCAGCGTTCCCAGCAGACAGTGCGTGGCTCCAACGGTATGATGCCGACATCCATCACCTTAGATGCCTTAGGCGGCAACCTGGAGGCCAAGCTCTCCCAGCAGCTTTTTGAATTTGAGAAAAGCTTGACTTCTTCATACAGTGATACTAACATGAGCTCTGGTGCTTCTGCAGGCGACCTGAGCCAGCAATCCCTTATCGCACGCCATTTTTCTATTATGGACTTCAGCGATGAAAGCGATATCATGCGAGGCTCCTCGCATTCACCAGTGGCCCACCTTTTGCAGTCGAACTCTGCCTCTTCCTCGCTAGAGAGACGCAGGACCCTTCGCCCTCCCCCTCCTCGTCCAAGAGCCCATCGCCTCTCTGCACCACCTGCGTACAAACCAGCCCGCCCTGCTCCGCGTCCACCTCCTCGCTGCCCGAGACAAAATACTGCCCCTCCGAACATCTTCTACACCCCTGATGAACCAGCTGTAAACCTCCTCGACCAAATAACAGAAGGGCAGGTTGAATTCGGTGACCTTGCGGCTGCCCAGGAAGAAGAAATCCAGCGCCAGCTGGAAATGGAGAAGGAGCTGGAGAGAGAGATGGAGCTGGAGAGTCAGAGAGAGAAGGAAGAGGAGGAAAGGTACCAGCTGCTGCTACGGCTACAAGAGGTGGAGCATGACATGGAGGCGTATGCACACACAGCGGAGGAGCTCAGGACCATGTTGGAGGAGGAGGAGGATGAGACGGCCCGCATGCAAGCCATGGAGAATCTGGAGTTCTGCAACTACACGCTGGAGACGCTGGCCCTGGAGCAGCAGCAGCTACAAGGTAAGACTGTTGTGCTGTGATTGGGAGAAGTATTTGGATGTTGCCATTTATAACCACTCTGAGATTAGGAGTTTTGGAGTTATAATGTAAATTTTATATCTTTGGGTTTGGAACTGTTCGTGCGACAAAACAAGACGTTTGAAGACATCGCTTTGTGCTCTGAGAAACTGTGGTAGATATTTTTCACTATTTATTTCAGACTAAAGGCCTTTACGCACTGGAGGCGTGACAAATAAACAATACAAAAATGTGATTATGTCTAGGGCTTTTATTGTGAAAGGTAGGAATGGAAGGAGTGGATCTGGGTCTGCGCTGCCTTTGTCAAGGTTAAAAGGAGTAAAACAATTTGCCGTCCTGGTTCGGACTACGGATCCTCCGTGTTGATGTTTTATCCTCATAAATATAGGCGCAACTCGCAAAACGCAAAAATTCCATAATATTCGTGCTCTGTTTAAAAAATACTCAAAAACAGTTAAAAAAAATATGTTGATTTCGTGCAAATTGATCGCACGAAAAAAACATTGCTGGTGTGTGAAGGCCTTAAAGGTCTAATCAATTAATAGAGAAAATAATCTGTATAAATAATCAATACTTGCAGCCCTCTAGAGCAGACCAAGTATGTGCAATGAACAAATGATGCTTATACATGCATGTATTGACATGAATATTGTTATATATATTTTTTATTTAACGTAGGTTATAATATTTTTTTAAACGGCATCAAACTGTTTCGCAGGTACTGGTCAACACAGGAATATCCTATAAACGGATCTGTGTGTGAAATTAGACAAGCGGTTATATTTGTCACTTGAAATGTCTCATCAGTGGCCTTAGACTATACAGACATTAAACCACTGAGATAAAATTATGTAGATGTTTTCCTTTAAGAGTCAGTTAGCTACTGTAGCCGAAAGGGTTAGTTGGAAACAATGTAAAAGAGAAGACAAATAAAGTAGAATTTGTTTTACTTAATGTCATAGTTCACTTCTAAAGGCCCCGTTGCCTGCAGGGTAGTGCAGAAAGTAAAACCCGGTCACTGAGGACAAAATGTAATATAGCAGGAATCTCAAAATGAGCCATCAGTGCTTACCACCAGATTTGCTTTTCGACTTGTTATCCCGACACACACACAAAGACATTGTTTATTTAAATTCCACGGTAAACTATGCAAACAAGACATCCCTATTTACTGTGCACAATGATAAGCGGAAGGAGGATTGTCTATTTAAATGAAGGGTTATCATAACTGTTTGAGTTGTGTTTGTGTGCATATTGAGGAATTTGCTTTGTCTCACTACAATGTTGATTTAGAAAAGTATAGCAAATGTGGCAGAATCGACATGTCGCTGCAGGGTTTAGGTGGAGTAACGGGAAATGAATTTGTGAATTTTAGGTACTGTTTGAGTTGAATTAATTATTAATAGTTAATAGCTTAAACAACAGTAGTTGTAGAGCCAAAGCTAACTGGCTCAGATTAGTTTTTGCCATCTCGTACTGTCTGGGTGCTCAGTTGTGTCTCTGGCAGGTCAACACTTTTTCACATAGGTACGAGGTGCATTCCTGCACATAGTGAGAAGGAAAGCAATGCACGTGGGCCTCCGTCTCTTTCTTTTAGTCCTTCTCTCTCTATCCAAATGTCCTTCCTCGTTCACTTTCCTCTCAGTTTCCTTTCATCTTTTCCCTCCATCATCTGTTCTTCATCAAAAGGAGCGAGGAGAGGGAATACGTTGGGTGTGGTTTTGGGGATTTTTTTGGTGAGACAGAGCGAGCATGGCCCACTCTAGAGTGTGGTTGTGGCGAGCTGTGATGTGGCCCGTGGCACACCTCTCCACACTGCTTGGACTCGCTCAGGAGGCCAGGTCCAACAGAGTGGCAGGTAGGCTTGAACTCCAGATGGTGTTTATCGGTCATTATTACACGGCTTTGTTGAATACTCGATTCTGATTGGTCAATCACAGCGTTCTACGGTCTGTTATTTCTTTATAACAGACCGTTGCTATGTATAACACACCGTTGCTATGGATGCAGTTATGATCTTGGAGTCTGGAGGACCATTTTTGTGTCAAATTATTGATTTCTTAAGTAGGTAGCCATGTAATAAGCAGGATAATGTACAGCGAGCCGGTCATTGTTGTGAAATAAACCCCGACAGGGCGATGCAGGACCACGATGCGAAGTGAAGACATTATCCTTTACGTGCTGTGTGGACCGAGCATTGTTACTGTTTTTCACTTTTCCTCAGAGTCACAGCTGCTCAACTGCTTACAGCAGCAGTTCTCTACCCACTGGTCATTGAGTCAGCGCAGCAGTTGAGGGTTTTGGTGCCTTGCTCAAGAGCACCGACAGTAGTTGGTGAGAAGTTGTTGTTCTGAAGGAAGCAGAGTGGAATCATGAATGAGTTGTTTTGATTTTGCAATTTTTTATTTATGACGGTGTTAGGGACATGACGTGTTGTTAATTATTAAAAGCTTGGCAATAAAAAAAGGAAAAATTCCCCGATCTTTTCATGAGGATATTTACCATCAGATGATAGTTTAACCATCAGTTACTCTTTGTACCATCGTAGCTATCACTGTAACGTCACTGCGTTGCTGTGCTCTGATTGGTCCAGTCTGAGAGTTGCTTATTCTGCTTTGTGATGCCTGTTTGACAATTTCTGTTAAATCGAAAATGAATTACATTTCTGTACCATTTGCCTCTGGGTGTATTGGGCCAATGTGGGAAATACTGCCACTCAATAAGCAGGACTTCTTTTTTTCTGGCAAACATTGGATTCTTACATTATTATTTCATCAATGTGATGAATTAACTTGATCTTTAAGCTTTGATTTTTAATGATATTGATGCTTGAGATTGGATGTAATTGCATCAACTTTCCAACAGCAGGGCCCTCTATTTCTCACTGTTAGACACCCACATATACAAATATAATCTAATAGCTTTCAGTCTAATCAGTGCCAACAATCAAGTTTCTTTGTAATGCTAATTTATGCTGTAATCACAGTTTCACTTCTATTTCATTCTTATTGAATTAATGCTAATTGAGTGTTTCTCAATGATCGCCAATGAAAAAGTGATTGTCAGACTCAGTCCCACTGTTCACCTACTCTAAGCTCATCTTGCTAAAGTAATCTAATTACTACCGGAAGTTTCCAGCGTATTTTATTTTGAAAATTTTCCTCTAATCTTGTTTGTTATTATACCAGCAAACTAATAATCAGTAATTGCTTGTTTGTTTCTATTTTTGTTGCTTTCAAATGACTCATATCCGGTTAGATTTTAGTAATCACTCTCCAAAGCTTTCTAATAGATGATGTTTATGTCTGTGAATGACAGCTATCAGCCTGAAGGCAGGAACTCGTTCCGTTGGCCTTCAGCTTCCTCTAAGGGTCATGCAACCACATAGTTTCCATTCACTCATCACACTGCAGGAATTCTCACACCCTCCTTTCACAGCAATAAAAATCACATATTCAATCTGTTTTTTTCCTTTGATATTTGCCACACTGTTAGATATGGAAATGGACTAAAGATAAGTGACTTGATTTGTAAGAGTTGCAAGGAAAAAATAGCCGAGCACGCTTCAACTGCAGAGTGTTTGATATGGTGATTATCGACACATTACTCGGACACAAAAGCTTTTAGTAGGATTTGTTAATAGGGTATTAGGTTTCCCTTCGTTAGCTCACAGGAAGGTGTGTACGCATCGAGCATAAAGTCTCAGGATCTTTGCTGCAAAAAAATGTTCGTCATCCTACACACACACTCCTCCAGGAGTGAGTGCTTGTCCGTGCTTTGGCAGGGTGTGTTCCTGAGTGTGACGTTTGAAAGACAATAGGCAGCTTATTGTTACAAGGCAGGGAGTAACTTCAACACTGGGCTCTGCCTCTACTTCACTGTGCAAAGTCCTCATAGAAGCTGAAAGAGGTGTGATACTAAAGCTCAAAACAGACAGAATCAACCATGTGCTTACAGAGTGGGATTAATGACATCATGTCTGATTATTTATAAGTTAGGCTGTTGTATGTGCGCATGGCTGTAGGGCTGGTGGATATGGCTGAAAGCAATATCTCAATGCAAATAACAATATTTTTCTGTTATCAGTATACTGTATATCAAAACATGGCAAATGTATGCAAAATCACTGACAGTACAACACAGCTCATTCAATAAATGTAATTGTTCTGTTTCACACTACATATAACAAAACTCTTCACACAAGTACAATAAAACTTCATTAACTGATATTATTACACGGCTTTGTTGAATACTCGATTGTGATTGGTCAATCAAGGCGTTCTACAGTCTGTCATTTCTTTATAACAGACCGTTGCTATGTATAACAGACCGTTGCTATGGGCGCAGCTCTGATGTTGGACTCTGGCGGACCGAAGTTATTGATTTCTTAAGTAAGTAGCCGTGTAATAAGCGGGATAATGTGCAGCTAGCGGGTCATTGTTGTGGTCCACCCTCCGCGGTGCGGCATCGCCCTGTCTGGTTTTATTTCACAACAATGACTGGCTCGCTGTACATTATCACTTAATTGTTACATTAATATTATACAATCCCTCAGAACCGTTAATTTGGATAACCACATTTGGTAAAATGATAACACAATATGATCATTTAATCATGATACAATTCCAATTCCAAGTTGATGCTGTGTGCATTACGGCTGCATTCACGCTAGACCCGGCGGTGCGGCGAAAACTTAAGTCCTCCCATTCATTTTGAATGGGGGTAGTGCGTTGGGGTTGGGGCTGCGATGGCCGCAGGGAATGCCGAAAAAAAAAAAAAGTAGAAACATTATCAACTTTTGGAGAACACAACCCGACGTCACGCTGGGTTGGCCAATCACGTAAGAGCTGTACAACCCAGCCTTGAAGGAACAAAAGACGTTAATTGACGCAGTTAGTGGCCCATTAGAGTGACTCTCCCTCACCACCGCAACTCCTGAACTGGTGTGAATGCAGCCTAATTAGTGAGATATCCCTTTTCCAAGTATCCATGTAAGTGCATCAAATCATGACTGATTAATTAATGAATCATATAATATGATGACGTCTCTGTAAATCAGTTTGTGCTTGGTGCTATTTGCTCTTTTTTCTCACACACTAGTGCAGGTGTTTCAGTCTCCGCCATCTCTTTGTGTTTCCTCTTTTCTTCTTTAAGCTCTTTGGCCTTCAGCCTCCTTTAATTCTTTAAACCCACTATTAGAACGCCTCCATCAGCCTCCATGACACCACAGCCTGATCTGTTTAACACTGTTTTGAGGATCTGTGGCGGCTTCAGGTTTCCCTCAGTCAGCCGTAGCAAACTGGGAGACTTCTAGGCTGCAGACGGTCTGATATGTGACCTTATTCCTGGACATCACACCACTTTTTCTAGATGTACTGAACGTTGATTAAGCTCTTGACAGCTTCATTTACAAAACACGGTTGCAGAGAGGAATGTTGTATTTGACATTCCTACAGTTGCACACAAGCGCACAGTTTCGGTCGTGTCCCGCTACTGAAAGCTGAGATGTTGACACTGATAATTAAACAGTCTTATGTAAGAAAGAACAAAGATTTCTACGCTTAGTATTACCTTGGGAAACTGCGTGTCTGTATTCAATATGAGCTTTTGCTTTCGCACTGGAAATGTGTTTCACTTAACACAAAAATAATACAATTTTTCTTTACAAATATCACTGGAATCAAACAAGATTACCTGCAGGTTTTTCACTTGTTTTGAAGTAAACAAGATGCAATAAAGGCGCAAGATAAAATCATCCAGTAAGAGCCTGTTTTGTGACGTAAACATAGAATCTAAAGGCCTTTTGTGTCTTTGCTTGTTGTTTTGGCTCTTCCCTGTTTCTGTAATTTGATGTTGGTAAAACATTCCTTGAAGTTTTATTGCCTAACTTGTTTTCGTCATATTTTATTTCCTGGTTTGTGAGGTTTAACTAGCTGGTTTAATCAAACCAGGAACTGAATTTTACTCAAAATATAAATCTTGGAAAGAGAACAGACAAGTTCCCGCTTCTAATTACACTTAAGTTAGTTTGAATTGATGGTAAACTGACACTACCGCACATTTGTGTGTGTGTCTATGTCTATCACGTGCACTTGAGTGTATGCAAGCCCTTTAAACCTGTCCCTTTAGTGGCTGCTGCCTCTTTCATGGAGGGTTAAGGAGGGGGAGGGATATATTATACCCCAGCTTTATGAATAGGCCGGAGTTTTTTCTCACACTAAAAAGATTGTGTCTCTTCTGCGAGTGAGGACAGCCCTCAACAATGGCTCATTGTACACACCAGCAGCTATTTTTTCAGTCGCTGCTCTGGCCTAATCAGGTCAAAATCTGTCCCTCTCCACAGTCATCTAGATATAATAATAACTATCCTTTACTTGGATCTTTCCCATTCACTTGTTTTCTACTTCACACACCTCTTGCAGCCATTACTCCAAAAAGAAAACTAACAAAGTCACATGGACGTCTCCATGTGTAAATATTTGCTCCTACCTGAAATGTAGGGCAAAGTTAAACTGACAAACTGAGGTCAGTTTCTTTGCTCTGTTACGCACAAATATAAAGGTCCTTGTATCAGCGTTGGAAGTTAGAATACATAAGTTAGAGCCGGTTGTAAACACAGACAGGAATGAGTTGCTTTTGTCACCACAGGCTGCGTTAATGACCTGGTGAACGTAGCAGGAAATAGCAAAAACAAAGAAAACAGGATACAAGGAAAGGATGGAGGATTGTTCATGGCGGTGGAAAAAGAAAAAAACATTTGGTGCCAAAGTCATACTGTGAAGTTGTCTCCATCTTCTATTAAAGAAAATCTACAGGGCAGATTGTTTTGCTTCAGACAGAGGTACTAGCCAATTGAAACAATGGGAGGGGCTGTTGGGCTAATCCTCCACTCATGTGACTCTACTGAATCATTAACCCAAGAAGGCCCCTCCTTCAATAACCTTACTCCCCCTCTCCTTCCACGATTTGCTGAGATAGCTGCGGGGAGGGAACGATTTGGTTACACTGAAGGCTGGGAGGTGCTTGGGCTGGGCAGTCCTGCTGAGAGCAGTGGAGAGAAAACAAGTGGGAGAGTTACAGACAATATGCCTGACAGGTGGAGTCTCCCACAGCGCTTTGTTATGGAATGCAGGACTTTGGAAAGAGAAAATAAGCCACGTTGAACAGGAAACTGTATCAGCACCGGGTTGGCTGATTTAAACAGCAAGAGCCATGAAGAGCCCGGTGGTTTATGGAAACCCGGTCATGTTTGCCCCGGTGGATTGGAACTATGCATCTGGTGGCCCGGTAAGGAGAGGGAAGAGTGTGGAGGAGCTGGGGGATGCCGGCTGGGCCAGAGAGAGGGAGCGGATTGCCCATCTGCAACAGCTTCAACAACTACACCAACTGCAGCTCCAGCAGCAACAGCAGCAACAGGTTGGATATCCTGCGTATGGAGTAGTTCCTCAGGGGCCAGTCATGGTGCCAAGTCCTGTTGACCTAGTTACACCTCCAGGCTGTCACATGCCAGTACATGGCGGCATGATGGTGCCTGTAGGTGGGCCGGGGTCACCTCAAGTGCATGTGCCAGCTCCGTGGCCGGCACAATGGGAGAACCAAGCCCAGATTAGACAAGACAATGCCTGCCAGCAACCCAGTCGGGAGTATGATGACCGTCAAAGGGCAGCTTTCCAAGAGAAGATGCCTCAAGGCCGGGACGTTTACTTCCACCCTGGTTCGGAGGATGGTCACCTGAATGTGAGGGTGTCTGAATGGAAAGGCAAACATTGTTTTTACCAGGGCCCTGAGGATTACAGCCAGCGAGTGCCAGAAGAAAAAGACAATAATAACTTAAGAACTCAAGAAGGGTACGAGGAGGACCGGAGAAGAAGGGACGACCGGGTGAGAGAAAATGACCGTTATGACTACAGGAATCATAGAGACGTGGAGGAGTATGATCACAGGGACAAATACAGCGACAGGGATCAGTACGACAGGAAATACGATGAGCGCCGCGACGACAGAGAGCAGCAATATTATGACAGCAGGAAACACCAGAATTGTGATGCCAGAGACAGTGAGTATGAAGACCGCTATGATCGTAAAGACCCCTATGCTCGCAGAGACGATTACAAGGACAGTGATCGCTACTATGACCGCGATAGGGAGTATTATGATTCTAAAGAGAGTGATCGCTATAGAGAAAAGGAATACTACCAGCGTAGAGAGGAGGACCGCTACTACGATGAACGAAAACGTAAGGACCGTTACTATGACCGGGATGCAGATGATCGATATGACCGCAGAGAAAATAACAACAGAGACAGGGATGACTATAATGGAAGGGGCGAGGAAACTTGCACCAGTAAAAGAAGGGACCAGTATGACTCTGAACTGGACTCTGGTTATAAGGAGAGGGACCACTACAACAGGTACAAGGATCCAGGTGATGACAGGAGAGATGAGCACTACGACAACAGAAGGAGAGACCACTACAAAGCGAGGGACCCCTACGAGCGCAGGACCGCGGACCACTACGAGCGCAGCGACAACGAAGACCGCTACGACTCCAGAGAAGGGGATCGTTCCCGCTACAAGCCCAGAGACAAATATCCGGATTTACGCTTAATAGCCGTAGATCGCGAGGAATACCCTAAAAAAGATGGGAAGACGCACTGTGAGGAATGGGTCGAGCAGCAGAACCAGAAGTTGGCGCTCGGAATGCGGTCTTTTGAGGATCCTGTCATATACCGGCGCAGTGACAGCGAGGAAAAGGGATACGAGTCGAGCACCGGGAGCGTTGGTTCAAAACGGGGTCGCAAGCCTGTTTACGTGGGCTCGCTTGATCGCAAGACCTTCTACAGGAAGTCAGCTCCAATCTCCCAGCTCGCCACCGTCAGGAAACAAAACCAAGGTAAACACAAGGATATTGTATTTGCACAGCATGATGTATTGATGTTATGCTCAGGTACAACTCCACTTCACAGATCTTGAAAAGCAAACAATGGTTTGCAAGGGTACTTGTCATTTACAGCCCCTTTAGATAAAACAGGGTGGAGAGGTCGACAGTGTTGGGTGTCTCACTTCTTCTTATCATTGGTGACCTCCAGAGGTGCTCTTCGAATCAATGCTGGTGGCTTCAAAGTGCTGACTAGCCAGACTCACCTCCTTAAAAGTGTGTGTGTGCTGGAACCTGTGTGTGTGTGTGTGTGTGTGTGCATGTGTCAGTATCACCTCAGAGGAAAGTGAACTGTCAGGAATTTGTAGGCGTAAGAACCTGCAGAACAGGTTTCGTGGGTTCTTGTTGTCTGTCTGTAGTTTTCCTGTTTGCTGCCCTACTCTTCCTCACTGATGCTATGTGCACCCATAACAAGTCTGTTCAGTTGTTGCATGACTGGCAGGTCTGTCTTTTATTAACTTGGTTGTTTTCAGATGGAGATACACTTAAAAACTCACTCTATGGAGCAGTTCATTAAGGGGGAAGAAGTGGCTCTGTTTTAGTATGTTTTGTATACAAACCATATCTGTTTTTACTATATACATCTCAGCCTAAATGTTACAAAACCCACCAAGTTACTAAGTTCTGCAGACAGTCATCGTAGGTTTGTTATTTTAACCAAGCTTTGGAATTTGTGATTGTGATTCATGTATCGAAAATAGAAAGACGCAACTTAACCAAAGCCTAAAATCTAGGGCTGGGTATATTTTTCAAAATTGGGGCCAATACAATACCTGAGCTTCAGTTCAGATAGCAAAACAATACTTTTTGACATTTTTAGAGGAAGTTTTGGCGACATTAGGGCTGCAACTAACTATTACTTTCATTGTCAATTAATCTGTTGATTTTTTTCTCGATTAATCGATTAGCAGGTTCGTCTATAAAATGGGGAAAAATGTCTTGTTTTGTCCACAACTCAAAGATATTCAGTTTATTGTCATAGAGGAGTAAAGAAACCAGAAAATATTAAAATTTAAGAAGCTGGAACCAGAGAATTTTGATTTTCTTTCTTAAAAAATTACTCAAATCGATTGACAACTAATCGATTAATCATTGCAGCTCTGTTCAGTTCAAATAGCAAAACAAGGCCTTTAAACATTTTGACACTTTTAGAGAAGTTTGGTTGACATGAACATGTTTAAACCCCTTTTCTCAATAAAAAACAAAAAAGCCAAACTGTGCAATACATCAGTGTCAAACCAAAGGTTTCCTGATTTAGATGTGGAAATCATTGTCGATTAATCCGTCGATTATTTTCTCGATTAGTTGCATGATCTATGAAATGTCAGGAAATAGCTAAAAATGTCAATTAGTGTTTCCCAAAGCCTTTGATGATGTCCTCAAATGTCTTGTTTTGTCCACAACTCAAAGATATTCAGTTTACTGTCAGAGGAGTAAAGAAACCAGAAAATATTCACATTTATGAAGCTGGAATCAGAGAATTTTGACTTTTTTTCTTAAAAAAATTACTCACACCAATTAAATAGTTGGTGATTAATTTAGTAGTCGACAACTAATCGATTAATCGTTGCAGCTTTATTCAGTTCAGAGAGCAAAACAATACTCTTAAACATTTTCACACTTTTAGAGAAGTTTGGGCGACATGAACATGTTTAAACCCCTTTTCTTAATAAAAAAACAATAAAGCCAAGCTGTGCAATGCATGTGCAACGTCAGTTGACTGATTTAGATGAGGAAATATCTGTCAAAAGAATTAGTAGTAAGTAAACAACCTACGCATTTAACCAGGCATTTGACACTAACTTTCAACGCTATGTACACATTTCATTTGGTCTTCACCAGCCCCCGGGGCGACGATGTTATCACCTGTTAACACTGAGAATGGTTCAGAAGTGCAGTAGTATGTAAACACCAAAACAAACTAGTACTACGTCAGAAAGTAGGTGTGTGTTCGAGTGTGTTCGAGTGTGTTTCATTGGGAATCGAAGAAGCACTCCTGACTCGCTTCATTGTGTCTGAGAAGAAGCAGGTGGCGCCCCATGAACCCTCCCCCAGTTACCTAGAAACACACACACACACACACACACACATGCACGGCCACACACACACATCTCAGGAGTCCAAGTATTAATCCCTAGCGTCAGCATGGTGAGTGGATGGCGGGGGTCTGTCTGGTGCCAGGCGGTGGCCAGCACTGGCCTGACTCCTTCACTGCGAGACCAGACTGATACTCAGTGTGTGTGTGTGTGTTAGTGAGGCTTATTTGAGAGATGACGCCATTTTTAAAAAACACACACACACGCACGCTTGCTTCTGCAGTGTCTTGTCATCCTTTAATCTTGTTAAACTGTTTCAGCTCTGTCAGGGGGTTTGCCCCGAGTAAAGCATTTGATAGCACGGCTAAAAACATTAGGGCCATCTCGTCGCAGCGCTTATTGGGCTTATACGCTGCGACTCAGTGACATTGAGGTGATGGACGAGGCTTTAGAAGGACCTTAGGGGCATGTATAAGGGCCTTTGTTCTCAGTAATCCAGTTATTACTATAACTTTATGTGTGTGTGTGTTTGTATGTGCTGCAGGCTCACATATTGTACCAAAGAGGGCAATTTAATAAGCAAAATATGTTTTTTTGCAGGAATAGATAGCGTAATCAGAAATATGTGTGTGTAAGTACAGTATGCACCTGGATTTCTGTTCATGGTTGCAGTCTTAAACTTTTATACTACTATATGTTTGAGCGTCTGTGTGTGAGTAATGTGTTGTTATCCAGCAGCGTATGCTCTGTAATCCTGTCGCTGCCATTGGTGGGTGGGCAGTGGTACGGGGGTCGGAGTGGGGGAGTTAGGAGTTAAGACAAGATCTCAAATCGTCTGACAGCATTGCTCTAAAAGACGTCTTATCTCACTGCTGGCAAGCAAAAAAGTCAGTTGGCAAAAAATTAATTAGCTCATTAGTCCAGAAGTCTGCATGAGTCAGTCAGTGGTGCTCACTCTTTTCCTTTTGGTTCATCCTCAGTCCGCCTTATAGTTTTTATTTTTAAATCATTTCTAATAATCATCCAAGTGTCATCTAGTTTTATTAGTTTAAGATTGTTAAAATGTCCCAACTCCAGTGCAATTAATTTTCATGAACATTTATTTGGTTCATGTTAATAAAGCTTATTACACGGCTTTGTTGAATACTCGATTTCTAATTGGTCAATCACGGCTCTCTACAGTCTGTTTTTTTTTTTTAATAACAGACCGTTGCTATGGACGCAGTTCTGAAGTCGGACTCAGCAGGACAATTTTTGTCAAATTATTGATTTCTTAAGTAAGTAGCCATGTAATAAGCGGGATAATGTACAGCCCATCGCCATGAAGGGGCTTATTTCACAACAATGACCGGCTCGCTGTACATTACCCCTTACTTAGACATACATCAAATGAGCTTTTATACTCTCCATATTAAGTGTTGTCCAAAATTGAAAAGTTGAGCCCCGGGACTAGGAACCTTTTGAGGAACTCGTTGCGTTTCGACCAGGGTCTAAATTTAGTTCCGGGGCCATTTTCTTGGGACTTTTTAACCCCAAAGAGGCCCCGTTCAGGGGGGTAGTACATTCTGAAAGTACAGGAACTTACGGGGTAGGGTTTGCTGGGATGACCATCACCATCAGAACATTTCTTAGTTTCATAACATTAAAAGTAAAGTTAGGCTTTCCTGTCGGCTTCCCGAGAGAGAGACAGAGAGAAAAATATAGAGAGATTGAGCAAAGAGACAGACAGCGCGGCGATACGAATGAGAGAAAAAAAAAAGTTATTTTCTGATTGTTTCACGGCGGTTCCGTTCTAAAGCAGAAATTAATAACCATCAAACACTCAACAGATGATTTACTGTGGAGACAGACGCTCTGAGTTTCATTGTCAGGTCTTTAGACTGCGGTGGAAAAACAGACATCAATGGGCTGAAGGAACCTTTTTACTGGCACTTGCATACGTAACAAGACTGATGTTATCTGTACTTTTTCAGATGGTAGGCCTATGAGAAACAACAACTGATCTTTGACCTTGAGGACTTTCCCATCAGGACTAGTTTACTCTCGATAAGGCCGTGTTCATACAGCCAGTGTTTGAGATAGTCATATATGATTATAACCAAAGTAATTATCTGAAATTTTCAGGACGTCACTACTAGGACAGTATATACTGTATATACTAATGACTGCACTCACCAGCGTACAGTATGTACGACAGAGAGCCGCTCTCTTCTGTACACTCGCTGCCTGTCAGATGAACGTGTTGTGCTTTTCATCAACTCATTCATCATTCCAGCCGTTTCCCTCAGGTTTGTGCTCCAAAGACACTACACTCAGCACGTTTGTCACTATTTGGTTGTTTGAATGTTAATTTGTGGTAAAGACTACCACAGTTGTTATATTTGGTGTGTACCAACTGTCACAGTGGTTACGGGTGTTGATCTTGGCCATTGTGACATTAGCTTCGGGGACTAATTTATTTACATGCAGTGATTATTTTACTGTCATCGGTGGTAAAGTGGTAAAGACTCACTCTTGTTAGTAGATAAGGGTGTCAATCTCAAACACGGGCTGTATGAACAGAGACACTTATATCAATATCAATGCAGTATTTCCCCAATATTTACATTTCCAGTATCAGTTTATGTATATTGTTTTAAATTGGATAGTTATTAGGATAGTGATAATAAACCATCCTTATGCTCTTGTTTGAGGGTGTTTACGTTAAGAAGCTTACTTCTTTGTCGATAGCAATAGTACATTAAAGTTAGCGTTGCATTTTGAGGAATATATAGAAAGGCTACCGTGAGGTCAATCATTGTGCAATGCTCAGAAGAGTTGAACTAAATTCTCTTGTTTACTTGTGGGAAAACTTTTAAAGCCCTCCGGCAGATCTTTGTCTTTACTTGTCTTACAACTAGCAACATATTATGCTGCAAGTTCAGTCATCTCAAAGTCTCAAGGCAGTTTCTCACACTCACACAATATTTTCCCACACAGGCAGTAAAGGCAAAAGTCTCTGAGTCATCAGACTGTATGCAAAATGGAGAAAATGTAATATAATTTACGCTTTTTCCTTTGCATTTGGATCCATTAACATTTCAACATGTTTTTTTTTTCTATGTTGTTGCACCACAAAGCACCTGTGAGACCCAATAGACCCGTTGTCCTCTCCTACAGCGTTTTGGTTGAATAGGTCCCTCACTTAATGGCTTCGGTTCCTACCTAAAGCTCCTCGCTGCACATATGCAAAACTGATGGTCTCTTGAAGTAATTGGACATTGTTCAACATAGAAATGAGACGAAATGAGAAATTCCAAGGAAGCCAGAGATCACAGTCTTGGTCCTATTTACCATGCAGCAACTTATTTATTCAGCTTGTTAATTAGGCTGCAGCCGTATCCACCTGGAAACAAGAAGAGTGGAGTCTCATGGTGTCCGATAGTGGACACTAAACACAGGATTAAGTCCGGAGAAAATGTTACATGTATCAGCACACAACCTGCTTTTGTAACGACTGAATGGAGGTTTGTAATTACAAGCAGTTCCCAACAATAGTGCATAAAGGTTGCTGTGAGTTTTGGCCAGGAACAGGAATGTGACCTTTTGACATTTGACCCTAAAAAGAGATAAACAGGATGGTATGTCACTGAATAAACTCCCCTTTTTTCAATTTCTAAGTGACCTTGCCTGGAGAAACAGCTGGTGGTACAAATCTGGACAAAAGGCTGGGGATTTAGCAAAAATAAAAGTGTGCTTAGTCAATTGCTTGATTAAAAAATATGCTCAAAATTTAGGACTTTGTTTGTTTCTGCAGAGAAATTAAATAAGTGCTTCCTCCTTCTCTAAAACACAAAGTTAATATTTACTCTGCCTGTGCTGACATGGTTTTCTTAAACCAGTTACCAGCCTCATCGGTTTTTAATACACCCAGTATTAATCACAAGTCACGGCTTGCAGGTTGTTAGGTAAATATTGTTGGAAATGTTGGCATTTTGCGGGAGCTTGTATGAACTTATTCTCATGTCCCAACTGAACACGCACTCACACTCACACAGAGTTTCCCATGTGATCATTTCAGCCACTCCCTGCTCTCCAAAAAACTTGGCTTGATATGAGGAGGGCCCCCGCTATTCGCGTTGCCTTGGCGACTGTGCATTCTGCTGTGAACTTTGGAGCGGCACACACACAGCGCCGATTGTGTCTGACCTTAGAGCGCTCTGTGCAGGCCAAAACTTTTGACTTTGCACGGCTGTTAGTGGAGCACGCCGACTACGGACCATGAATTCAGACAAGTATTGTACGAGAACAGGTTTTGCTGCAGTTGTGCAACACCTCTTCAAAAGATTGTCATTTTATAAAAAGAAAGAATATTCTTGAGTTTACTTGGATGGTTTTGTATTTATATAAAAGAGTTAAAAAAAATATCCTTTAGTGCAAGATAACTTTGTAGGATTGAGGGGAAGATATTGAATCTTTATTTTGATAGAATTGAGCCTGTCAGAAGAGGAGCCCGGTCAGGTGTCAGTAGACTGTGAAACATGAAACAGATCAATCACAGAACTGGACTTAGACTTCACTGGACTTGACCCATCCTACTCAGCATGACCACTAATAAATATTATAGTAGACAAATGTGTGTTAATGCAGCGTAACAACCCAGAAATGATTGTTTCCATCAGAAAAGCATCATTAAAAACTCAAGGAAGCATAAACAAGGCGTCATTTTCTGATTTCCCAACCCCAAAAGGTAATATCTGAAGTATGAAATTTGTAGGGCTTCCCCCTCTTAGTCAATTAGTTGACTAATGGGTCACTTTGGTCTTAGTCGACTACTCTTTAGTCAATTAGTCATTTTTTATTATTTTTTCTTGCTGAATGACTTATTTCCAAGTAACTTATCAGCACATCTCTGGTAAACACAAGATTTAAAGTGGTGCTTTTGTGTGATTCTTTGTGGAGAAACTCCGATTTGCAGATCTGTCGATTAAATCAACGAATCGATTAGTCGACAAAATCCTATTATCGTATCGTTTTAGTCGACTAAGAATTTCTTTGGTCGAGGACAGCCCTAAACATTTCTGTTAGAGGTCTTTTTAACAAATAGATTAATTAAGCTCAGTAATGAATCTCATGTGACACCTGATTTGAGGCGTAAACATGTGAAGGACAGAAATCAACATGTGCAGTCAGGATATATAGTTAACCACAGTAAAGCTTTTCGTCACGACAGATCTAGCAACGCAATTTTAAAAAGAGACTAAGATAGAGGCTAATGTATGCGTACAGCAGCTCAAAACGTGAAAATTATCCCAATTCCATACTGATTGCACGTCGGATTTGAGTACGGTTGACGCCAGAATGGATGGTCCGTAGGGATGCTTGCCCAATTCTACACATGCGCTTCCTATGCGCCTTCTATCTCCTGAACAATAGGCTATCCTAACCCTAAGCATTAATCCCTCCGGACCATCCATCATAGTATCAACCTTTGAGTATGTGGTGTGTTCAATTTGTCTAGGAAAATGACAGTATACTTAAAGCAGACAGTATGCATACTAAACATGGTACATTTTTGAGTCTGCTGCTGATGAACTCTTCTCCCACAATGTATCCACCAAAATTAAGTGAATTGTTGGTGACAGCTCCAAAAACAAAACCTATTGGTATAAAGTGGTATCAACAAGGATGTTGATTTGTTTGTATACTCAATGCTAACGCAGTGTACTATGACAGTTAGTATGTAGTGTGTAGTATGGATGCGACGCAGCATGTTGAAGCCGGACACCTGTTGATTGTAAGCAACAAGCAGCGATAGTCCAGCTCCAGGTTTTATTGTCTGCCAGAGTGGTCGTCCTCTCTGCTGTCTCTGTGTGTGTGTGTGTGTGTGTGTGTGTTTAATGATGGTGGGTTCCCATCCATTCTCATGGTAATTGGAGGTCTGGAATGGAGTTTCTGCAGCGGGACGCGCAGTCCTCTACAAGGCTCAGGAGGTGGACTTAAGATTGACAATGGACTATCGTAGAATGGGTGTCGTTGTTTGAACCACTATGTGTGTGTGTGTTTGTGTGTGTGTGTGGAGGCGGGGTGTGTGTGCTTGTTTTTGAAGTGGTTTGAAGAAAGTTGCGAGCAGCAGGTGGGTGAAGCCTCATCATCTTCTCTTTTCTCCCTCTTGCTCTCTTTTTGTCGGTGTACGAGGCAGCGGACATATAGAGCCTTAGAGAGAACAAACATTTTCAAGAAATATTCTCCCTAAAATTCACTGTTTGTTTTGTGTTTTTACAGCTGAGATTTAAGGGGCAAATCAAATTGTTTCAGTTATTTTAATATACATTATAATAGCATTGATAAGGGACTTTATAATCATTAACATGCCATTCTTTGCGCTATTTTGTTGCGCCTATCCAAAATTTGAACCAATCCCAGATGCACATTACACTAAATGTGTTCTTTCTGAATGTGATGCCGAATTAAAATTTGAATGAATATTATGATATTATACATTATGTCCCCCTATATCATTGCATGCATTAAAATGGGCAAAGCCAGACAAAGTGGTAAAACTGCCTCTTATTCTTAAGTTTAGGTCAAACCTGCAAAAATAAACAAAAAAAGCAAGATTTCATACAAATAAGAAAATGCATATTAACCATAAATCATAGTGGGATTATATGAATTCACCACAGCAACACTCCAGTCACTGTCTCACTAATCTTTGGGCACCTGTAAGACCATTCATTGTGACATGAGCTGTCCTTTGTTTGTGCCACCTGATATCCACTTAATGTTTTTTGTTAAATCCTTGATGACCTGTGCTGATGTATCAGCTGTGACGGTGACTTTAGTCATACTGGCTGTCTGAAGACAGAAGGTGCGGTGCAGTGATTTTATAATGCCATTAAGAACACTCCCTGTGGTGGCTGCTGTGTATTTGTTTATCTATGAGCTTAGTTATGGACATGATTCATAAGGCGTAACGATGGCAATCAAGAACTGGTTCCATCTGAAAACATTTTGAAATTGCCTCATTGCTGTGAAGCGTTCAGGCTCCTGTTTCCAAGAAGCAGGTTTACTGAGTTCTCCCAAATCTGGAAAAAGAGCTGTTCCAGGTTTTGCTCTGCGAAGGTATCCAGATGAAGCTGCTTTCCGCTCTACAATACACTATTGATTCCACCTGTTGGTGCATTGCAACTTAGTACTTAAAGCTAGGACGCACAGTCTCTGAGTTTGTGTTCAAATGAGTCCTTGATAATGGAAGAAAGTTAGATATTTCCTAGTGCATTTATTAACATCAGAGCCTGATAGGGAGCCTTTAATAATCAGATCTCGTCCATATTACGGTTGGATAGGGAGATATTTAGTGAAGGCAGGGAATCAGTTCCTCTGCCTTCATTAGCCCATATAACCCCCGATATTTCAAGAGATTACACAGGCAGTGTCTTT
This sequence comes from Adelosebastes latens, assembly GCA_916700685.1. Classification (NCBI taxonomy): domain Eukaryota; kingdom Metazoa; phylum Chordata; class Actinopteri; order Perciformes; family Sebastidae; genus Adelosebastes; species Adelosebastes latens. The sequence continues at coordinate 1,613 of CAKAKR010054181.1, read as the reverse complement.
GTTTTATTTTTCCAAACTCTTTAATATGTGTAACCAGGTCAGCGCTTGAATGCAACTCATTTATTAACCCTTTCTGTGCAGACGCCCCCCCAGCCCCCTGCAGAGTCATCAGCCCTGTTTTTCCTCTTCATCTGGATGTTTGCTCGCCATAAAGAGTCGACCATACAGCTACACCCATGTCACATCAGTTCTATAGTATGCATGTGTGTATAATACATATATGTACTGTATGTACGCAAGGGTAATTGTACTGTATGCTATAATGATCCTTTAATGATCTTATAATGAGCCGACATACACACCCAGTTCTATTTAAACATTGTTATTTTCTCCCCTGTAGAGTTTAAACATCACTTTTCTCAAACCTGTTGAATGTTTTCTTGTTAAGACAAGACTGAAAATGCTAGGGGTGTAAATTACAAGTTTCATCATGATATAATATTAAATTGATTCTTTGGACAATGATACGATATTTGCCGATATCACAAAGTCTACCACGATACGATTTCAAATCGATTCAGGGGCCTTCGATCGATATGTGACGAAATCATATTCCCATTTAACACAATCAGTTACATTTATATCAACTCACAAAAAGCAACCAATATATGATTTGACAATTGTATTACTAAGCTCTTCTAGTTATTTAAATGAAAAGCTATCTACTCTTTTTAATTAAGAATAAATATAAAGTTGGAATTTCAAAATAAAGGTGCATCTTAAAGATGATGATATTGGATCGTTGAATCGATATATTGATCCAGATCGACGTATCATTACACCCCTAGAAAATACAATATATTGCTTTTTGTATAATTACTCAGCATTTGTCTTCCTATCAGATACATAGGGTCCTCTATTGGTCGTCATATTGCAGATATTGAATTAGCAGTCAACAGGTGTTTACAGTCGGACCACAGCTATACAGTAATGAAAGAGCAGCTGATTATAATCAAATGACAACGTATTATACCCGATTGAGAGGAAAATTAACTGGCCTCAATTCAGCTCAGTGATTTTCTGACTTTACAGACTTGAAAAACATTCCCAACAGTTGTTATCATGAATAATAATTCATAGAACACTTTGTTTCCTGATTAGAAAACCTTTTATGGCCTGATACTTTCAGCAGCAGGTCGTTGTTTGCTCTGATTTATTAGTCTCTGATTGTTGGCATCCAGTCACAGGCTTGTGATTCAGTAGGTGCCATGTAATTGTTATGTGGGTGACCCAGGCAGATCCGGTTCCACATGCTGATAGCATCATGTCACACCTTGTGTGCACCTGTGATTATATGTTTGACTAATTCATGTTATATAATTCTTTCAAATTCAGTCCTCAGATGTAGAATAATTTTGTATAAAATTCTCATTCTTTAACTAATGAAAAGCAGCTCTGCTGTGCACTAGATTTAAAATGAATGAGGTGTATTGTACTTTTAACTGTTTCAGCGCTCTTGCGAACACGTGCACACTGCCTGTGTACCCTCTTTATAATACTTCACAGAACAAAGAAAAGTGGAATTTCATAGAAGTAGGTCAAATTCTGGTCATGCTGGTTCACAGGTTGGTTCTGATGGAAATGGCTGCGTATTTAACCCTGTGAAGTGGAGC
>CAKAKR010054180.1:0-17234 GCA_916700685.1 Adelosebastes latens | reverse complement strand
CCCCCCCCCCCCCCCCCCCCTCCACCTTGACCCAGACTTCCTTTTCCACATGACCAGCTCCACATGCACATTAACGCCAACACTATGTTTGGCCAACACATAGTGGCAGGCTTTTTAGCCAGCGTGAGTAAGAGAAACAGCGAGAGAAGAGGTCACGGGGGTTGTGCAGATTACAGTCCAGAGTCAATCTGAGTCCCACTGTAGGTTTAGCCCCATAATTGTTGGCGTAACTCCCTCTCCCCTCCTTTATTTTCCTCTCCACATGACACCTCCACCCTGCTTTTTATTAGACATTAATCTGATTCCTATTCCACAGGCGTTTTCCCCTTCCACTTTCACACTCAGCCACACCAGAGCCAATTTTAAAAAGGCTCTTCTGCCTAGCCTGGAAAAAAAAAAAAGAAGTATCTTGGCACCCTCTCCCTTTGATGTCTCTCCACTCTCTCTCTCCGCTTGTTCCCAAACAGCCCACGCTCATTCACTATTCTGATTTGCGGGCGAGGAGACGGGAGAGAATTTGTGAGTCGGGGCGATCGCGGCTCCCATTCTCTGGTGGAAAAGTGTAACACTAACACATAAACTCCCTCACAGCCTGTCCGCCGCCGGCAATCTATCCTCTCTCCCCTCCTCTTTAAAACCAGTCAAATGCTTTCTGCATACGCGGACAGACTGAGCGCTGATACGCCACAAACCTACAGCACTGAATCAATTCCATTGTTTTGTAATTGAAAGAGAAAAAGCAAACTGCCCCTCCAAGATTGTGGCTGTAAAAATTTGTTTTGTGGATATTACTGTGAGTCCGCCAGCTTCACTCTTGGCTTCCATTATATTCAAATAAATGGAAATAAATGAAAGGGTTTCGGAAAGAAATCTGCAATTCAATGCCAATGACCACTAACGGAGATCTTTCAGTTTACTCTTACATGAATAGCACAAGGCTGTCTTTTGTTTTGAAGTCTTTAAAAAGACTTTTAAAGTCCTGAAAAAAATAAAAATCACTCTCCAGAGTTTTCCAATACAATATAAGATTAGCATCATTTGAGGTTTGTCTCATATCCAGTGAAAGCTCTTGGTATAATACATCTCAATAGGATTTAAGAATCGTCTACCTCTCCTGGAGTCCCCTGCTTTGCACTTGGCTGTGTGTCGTTCGGCGAAGGCAGCATAAATCACAATCAACGGCGGCCAACTTTGAACCACAAATCTGCACACATCTGATCGGCATAAGCTTTGCACGGGAGCCGAGGGCTGCAACCAATACATTCCCTGCGAAACGCTGACTGCTGCCAAAAGGTTTACAGTAAAACAGAGTGATGAGAGAGTTGGGAACTTAGGAGGGCCGACACATGATGGATAAACCGATGTGAGAGATACTGTAAACAGTGGAGCACAGAGGGTTCTCGTTCCAAATGATTCTTCCTATAGTCAAACTCCTCAATGCTCAGACACACGTATTGTATTTGTATGAACATTGGGCCTCATTCACCAATATCTTCCTAACTTTTTTCTTAAATTTGTTCTTAAGAAAGGTTCTAAGAAAAGTCTACATCAGATTCATGACGAGTTCTTAAACTGCTGAATTGTACGTACCGGTGTTCTTATAATGATGAATCCTATTTCCTCGAAAGCTTAAGGTTTGTTCCTGTTGATCTAATTAGCAGGAGCGGAGCACCAGACCAAAGTGTATAATACTTGGTAATCGACAAATCAATAATCAAGTCAAAATGATGATAAATGAGTGCATAAAAATGTATTTCTAGGTGTGATAATTGATCATAAATGTGGTTGGAAACTACATATTTAATAGCGTCAGTAGTGGATATAAAATAACACAAAAAAGATGCAAGGGATGCTATTACTTGCTCAGAGTTGAAGTGTTAGTGCGTATTTATTTTAATAATGCTGTGTAAAATAATGAAATAATTATTAAAAATTATACAAATATGATTGTAATTTGAATCCTATATTATAAAAATTTAGATATATGTATAAAAAGAGACTTAGAAATGCTTTTGAAAACATTTGATTTGGAAAAAAATGTCAATTACTCCCGCTTCTTCGTATTTTTTTGTTTCGTTTGAACTTTACTCTTACACTTTACACTGTATATTTTTATATGTGAAATGTTTTGAACACTAATATCTAAAATGTACAGGTGCTGTCTGTGATAGTAATATTATAACCTATTATATGTCCTTTGAGTGTGGTTTTTATATAAGCCATTATAGGTTTCTACCACACCCTCACACGTATTTTACATTCCTTTCATGTGAATTGTATTTTACTGTCTTTTTATATGTGTGAAACAAATAAACAAAACAAACAGATTGGAAGAAAACGCAATTCTTTTGCACAAACATATCAGCACTCAAATGTGCGTAAGTGTACTCTTACCTAAGATCAAATCCCAAATAAGAAAACATCAGTGAATGTCTGAATCTTCGTTAAAAATGCGTGAGTGGGTTTTAAGAAGAAATTTCTTCTTAAGAACGGTTGGTGAATGAGGCCCATTGTTAAGCTCTTGCATGTTTATAAAGTAAGGTACGCTCTACTTTATATGTCTTGTTTTATCCGACCAACCAGTCCAAAACCCAAAGATATTCAACTTCTGATATAAAAGCAGAGAAAAGCGGCAAATCCTCACAATAAACAGTCGGAGTTTGACTGATAAATGACTTAGACGATGACTCATTTTCCGTTGACTGACTAATCGATCAATCGTTGTGGCTCTAATGGCGTCATTTCATAAATCAAAAGCCAGCATCGAAGAGAAAAACAGAGGGAAAATGAAGGAAAATAGAGACCCATACACATAAGATTGCATGCCAGTGAAAGATGAGTGTGGAAGCAAGTAGGACAAAACAATCAAGTGTATTCAATCCATAAGCATGGTGTAGTATAAGCATGGTAAATGCAAAGGGAAAAATCCATTCAGATACTCTGTTAGATGTTTGAATATTTTCATTACTTGGGATATGGTCTTGTCATTTATTTTTTGGCTCAACTTGCCTCGTGTATTTCTGATCCTGATGGAAACAGTGAGATAGCTTTTTTTCCAGTTGAGAAAAGCTGACATCCACTTTTTTTATTGTTATCTCTCCCTCTTTTTTTTAATTAAGTCAAATAAAAAAAAGTTGGTCTGATTTCAAGCAGTTGTTGGATTTTTCCAAGACATGCAAAGCAGAAGAGAGGAGCATTGAAGACACACACACACACACACACGTGAGAGAAACCAAAGAAGCGAGTATAAGAGGCGGTCACCTTGGTCAGGAGGTGAGAAGGCTTTCCTGCTATGCTTTTCAGAATGAGCGAGGTTTCTCGGTCCAGATAGGAGTGCTTGGGTGAAGAGAGAATAAAAAAAGGAGAGCAAACAAAATATAGAAAAGTCAGTGCCAGATGATTCTTGGGAGGCTTATTAATTGCAGGTGTTTTGATCTTTTTTTGCGTGGAAGCGAGAGAAGGTTTCCATAAATGGAGCGCTCAGCAGTTGTGGTTGTCATTAGCTGCAGCTGTGGGTAAAGAAGCAACGATTGTGAGAAGGAGATATGTACAGAGCAAACATGACACTGCAATAGATTTGAGTGTGTGAAGTGAAAGTATACTGTGCATTCTGGCTATAAAACCTACAGCTACATTCACAAACATCCCTCTTTCACACACTAGGGATGTCCCGAAAACCATTTTTTGAGCTTCGAAGCTTCAAATGAGAAATATTCGATGGTATTCGGAGCTTCGCGGCACGACGCAGCGCAGCAGGCTGACATGATCTTCTGTCTGTCGGTCCGTCTCCATCTCACTGCCACACACAGACAGTGATATTCATCTGAGAATAACTAACAATAATTAATGTTGAATATGAATAATGTTGTGGGATTATTCCTTATTTCAGGGGCTATTTGGGGATTTATATTCCATTATTACATACTTATATTTAAAAACAAGAACCGAAGTATTCAAATAATGATTTGGAGGTCGATTACCATGGCAACTGTCGAAGCTTCGAAGCATTCGGGTCAGCCCTACCATACACACTTTTACACTTATAGTTACATGTGCATGCATTACACATAAAACCAACGTCTGCAGCTAGAAATGATTCTGATATCCAGCCAATTAAATTGTATCTGTTGGTGGAAAATAACATTTCAACATGTGATTACCTGCAGCCTTACAAGGGCCTACAACACATGCATGCACACATGCAAGCTCACACACACTTACACACACACTTACACACACACTTACAGTGGCCCGATCCACTTCACCCTCTCGTGAGGTGAAGTCAAGCTGCCGTCTGGCCCGTCGCAGTGTGACATGCTGGGAATATCAGGAGGTGCAGGCAAGGTGTGTGTGGATAGAGACCACAGATATAGGAAGGGATGGAAACACAGATAATGTGATGACATGCAAGGGGGGACAGGGACATGCATGAAATCGTGTTAACATGTTTTTCTTCTGAACTGAAATACGCTCCTCTCCTCCTTTCTCTAGCTTTTACCCCTAAATATACACATCTGTTTTAGTATATTAACTCAGGTCTTTGTTTCTGTAAGTTAAACTCCTCAGAGACTTTAGTTAGAGAGCCGAGAAGCTCGGTGAGTGAGCAAAGGAATTCAGAAATGGTAGATGTTAACATTGTAATCCACGCTTAAGGGAGCCTTATAGGAGATTACAATGCATTCATTAACACGCTGTCCAATGCACAATACACGCCGTATTGTGGATTGACTCTCGATACATCATGCTGTGTGGTTAAACATGCAGGATCAGAGCTTACCTTTACCATCACATGTGGAAATGTACACGCAGTGGCTCACACACACTTTCTCATTAGCTGATAATACTATGTCTAGTGGTGTGTGTGTGTTTCTGTGTGTGTTTCAGAGTCAGTCGTACCTCTGTGCTGGTCTGGTTCTGTCCCTGTGAGCTCGGGCTGCCCTCCGCCTCTCCGCCCGTCATCACTTTATCAATGTCCAGGGAGTCCATGCTGGACGCTGAGGCACACGCTGAATTTACACTGGACCGCTGGGACGGAGCCTCCTGCTCGCTGACCGCGCCCACCGAGCCCGTCCTCCTGTGCTGCCCGCCGCCGGACGACCCTGACGAGGGCCGCCGCAGCGTGGTGGAGGAGAAAGAAGAGGAGGAGGAGGAGGAAGAGGAGGAGGTCTGACGCGCCGCTTCGTCCATGCTGAGGGAGGCCTTCTCCAGCTGGGAGGTGATGTCGTCCAGGGAGATGTTGGAGGCCGCGGGGCGAGCGTTGACGCTGCCGCCTCGCACTGTGTTGGCCGGCGATGCGCGGGTACTGCTACTGGCGCTTCCTGTTGGGGAGTTTAAACACAGCTCAGATGAAAGAGGTCATGCATTGTACATTTTTTAAATGATATGTGGTTCATTCATGTTTTTTTAGAATGTATACTAGGGCTGTCAATCGATTAAAATAGTTAATCACGATTAATCGCAAATTAATTGCACATTTTTTCTGTTCAAAATGTACCTTAAAGGGAGGTTTTTAAAGTATTTAATACTCTTATCAACATGGGAGTGGGCAAATATGCTGCTTTATGCAAATGTGTGTATATATTTATTATTGGAAATCAATTAACAACACAAAACAATGATAAATATAGTCCAGAAACCCTCACAGGTACTGCATTAACATAAAAAATATGCTCAAATCATAAAATGGCAAACTGCAGCCCAACAGGCAACAACAGCTGTCAGTGTGCTGACTTGACTATGACTTGACCCAAACTGCATGTGATTATCATAAAGTGGGCATGTCTGTAAAGGGGAGACTCGTGGGTACCCATAGAACCCATTTACATTCACATATCTTGAGGTCAGAGGTCAAGAGACCCTTTTGAAAATGGCCATTCCAGTTTTTCCTCGCTAAAATGTAGCGCAACTTTGGAGTGTTTTTTACAAGCTAGTATGATATGGTTGGTACCAAAACTGAGCCCGCTACAACCTAAAAATCGCAAGTTGCGTTAATGCGTTAAAGAAATTAGTGGCGTTAAAACGAATCTGCGTTATCGAGTTATTATCGCGTTAACTTTGACAGCCCTAATGAATACATTTGTTAACATTACACTACACATTCCAGTTGGATTTCAGGTGCTACATGTAGCATTTTTAAACATCAATATACAATATGTATAATTACATAAATTAGGTGAGGTTGTTAGGAAACATTTTTATGATTACTATTAACAAAATGAGACGATTGGCTACATCTATATCATACCAGTGTTGTAAAGTCATAGCTCGTGTATACTAAAGACTACATTTCCCTGCTGCATGAAAAACAGGATCCTGCTAATTGCCCTCCCTTCCTCTATATCATTACCCTGCATGTGTTTGTTTTCTCTTTGGCTTTAGTAAAAAGGACAAACATGTTTCCACCACCAGAAACACCATTTGCAAGAGTGGCATGTTCCTGTTTTACTCCAAAAAGCATCCCTCTTTTGTATTGTAAAATACAAAACGTATAGCAGCTTGTTATGATGATTATATTATTTTTCATGAATTGGTGGAGTATATTATTTTATTGCTGTTAAAATACTACATGAAGCACCATCGTAAATGCACATTATTCAGCAGGACTACCTCCACTGCTTCCCCCTCCGCTGGTGCCTGGGTGCTTGGTGCTGGCACTGCGCCCCCCAGGGCCTCGCTGCTGGCCTTTGGTCTGGCCGCGAGACGCCGAGTTTGGTTTGGAGATGGTATTGAGCTCCTGTTCAATGGAGCACAGGTCGGCCATCAGGGCGTCCAGGTCCACTGTGTCGCCCTGGTTCAACGCCTCTGCAGGGAGCAAAGATGAAGGATGGAGGAAGAACAGAGATGGGGGGAGGGGGTTCATGATTTAATTTCTGTTTTTGGATCTGTGCTGTTACTATTCCGATCTGGATCAGATGAGTGAGGTCTCACCGTTTATGTTGTACATTGAGAAGCGGTAGGAGAAGTTGGCCATGTTGGTCTCCTGCCTGAGAGGAGGCTTCTGCAGCGGTTTCTGAGGCCTGCCATCATCCAGACTCTACAGAGCACACGCACACACAAATAAGCAAAGCATGAGGTGCACATATGCAAAAACCACACATACACTCTGACATCACAGTCAAAGCACAGGATCTAAGCAACCCTGTCTGCCTGCTAGTGTAGTCACACACACACACATAAACCTGCACAAACACACAATACAAAGTGGTGGTGGGAGGGGAGTTGCTAGGATACAGTAAAGGGAGACGGGATTAGCAGTGTTAAGGTTGCTATGGATACAGCCTTTCTCTCTGCTCTTCTACCTGTGTGAGTCTGTATCTATGTAACCAACCACTCTCTCTCTATTTGTGTGTGTGTGTGTGTGTGTGTTAACCTGTGTAAGCTTGTCCAGCTCCCCAAGCCAAGCCCCAAACATCTTGTCCAGGTCCTGGTCCTCCTTATCGCTGTCCTCCTCGGCTCCGTGGTCCAACTCGTCGTCTGATACCTGCTCCATCTACACACACACACACAGAAACAGAAAGAAAGCAAAAAAAGGAGACACTGTCACACATGTACACACATTATCAGATCACACCCACATAGCAAGGAATGATCTAAAGGAGGAGGGAGAAAAAAACAAAAAACAGCTCAGCTCATGCCAACCTCACTGCCTGTTACCATGACAACCGCTCACGGACCCCTAGCGGGCATCCTGTGCAGTCTAATGGGTGGAAATGTCCTGTAGTGCCTTGTGTGCCGTTCACCACGGACACACCCAACACCTCTACTCCCAGCTAAGGACCCGAAAGACAGGACAGGACAGGAGGAGCCATCCAATATCGCCTTAATTTGACGTGCCGAGCGCTTTCGGGATCTATAAACCTGCAGTGAATCACTACACCAGTGGTGCGCCTGTGGAGAAGATATCAATCAAACCACACTTAACAACACTAGCAGGTGCTATTAATGGCTATGTGGGCCAGTGTGAGTGAAGGGAGGCAGCAGCTCGTGAGAGGCCCAGCTGTCAAAGGTGATGGCAGAGCTCCCTCTACCGGACACGAAGGGAAGTGGTGCAACTACAAACATGCAGCTGTGTGGCTGGTTGACTCATGATCCAGTAATGCAACAGAACAGGTGATGGTCTCCAAAAAGCATCTTAAAGGTCCCATATTATGCTCATTTTCAGGTTCATACTTGTATTTTATGTTTCTACTAGAACATGTTTACATGCTGTAATGTTCAAAAAACCTTTTATTTTCATCATACTGTCTGCCTGAATATGCCTGTATTTACCCTCTGTCTGAAACGCTCCGTTTTAGCGCATTTTGACGGAATTGCAACAGAATTGCATTGTTAGGCAACAGCTTGGGTCCATGTGTACTTCCTGTCAGCTGATGACATTCACATACACTGCAACCAGGAAATAAACTGGGACACATTTAGAATGTTTACGTTTAAAATTGTGTCAAGGGTCTAAATATTGTATATTCGTGACATCACGAATGGGCAGAAATCTTGACAGCTTGTTTCAAATGCAGAGTTTCTGAATACGGGCTGTGTGTATTTCCCCATGGATTGAGAGTTTCGATACTTTCACAGTATTAATATAGGACTTAAGCCTGCTTTATAATAAAAGAACATTAAAATCTCACTTTTTTTATAATATGGGACCTTTAATATTAGAGACTATGGAAAGCCTTCTAGTATTGAGTTAGAGTGGCCTGAATACAAGTGACAACTACCCAACCCTTTTCAGTATATACACAAGGACACCTTTCAGTAGACAAAATCAAAATATGGAAATCAAGGAGACACAGCCTAGCAGATAAGACCTCAAGAACGGTGCAAAAATGAGTCCTACATGTGTGTTGACGTCCTTCATATCACTTCTAGGTCAGCTGGACAGGCAAACTGTTTAGACAGTCTGATATTATCCAACCTGGGGAATGGATATAAACACCCATGAATGCCAACATACATTGAAGAAGAATGTAATCTGGCAGTAGGATTGTCAAGTGGCATTTTTCTTTATTATTTCAGTAATTCCTTTGAATGTATCTTATGTTTTAATTTACTCATTATTATGTAGTTCAAGTATATTTGATACAAGGATAGGTTCATTATCAATATCATTACCACATTTTTTTCTATAATAATTTTAGTTAGTACTCTTCCCCTTAAGAGTGCCCCTGTCTTGGTACAGTCCAGTCCCCCCAATACAGTCCAATCAGTTGGAATAGTCCCGGGTAATCCCATTGATGTTTTCAGGGGGTGTCACTGCCTCCCGTTTACCACGCCGTGTGGTGACAGTCACTAGTCGGGACTGTACCAAACCGGGATTAACCCCTCCGACGACCCCTGTTCTTTTCATCCAGCAAAAATGTGTATGCTGCTTATTGTATATGTGTGTGTGTTTTGGGGTTACACCGAGTACTTGAGAGCAATCTGAAAGTCATGTTTTGTTGTTAGACGGTGATAAAAGCAGGTTATAAAAACTAGCAGTAGGTGAGAGGGAGGCAATAAAACTGTGCTTCTGCGTTTGGCAAAGCAAACTGGAATATGATAGCAACACCGTTGAAAATCGGTCAGCTGAACACACATACGGGAGGTTGAGGGGCGCTTGTTTTACATCAGAGGCGGCCACATTCCAGACGGCACACATGTTCTGCTCCTTAAAGTCACTGTATGCAGTGCACATATTAAATATAATCTCCCATCCCAGCCTTTGTGTCGCTACAGCTGGTATTACAAGCCAGAGCTGCCACTGCTGTATGTGTGTGTGTGTGTGTGAGAGCTCATTACAGTGTTGATGATGGATAGTTTCCTGTTTTGTCACGCATATCAAACACATGAGGAACTTGTCATCATGTCGGGAAAGATGGAGTCTTAAGTATGTAAACAAGTCCACCAACTGTGTGTGTGTGTATGTGAATTTATATCCATGCACTCATGAACGCGTGTGGGAGTCAGGACAGGAAATGGCCAGGATGTGCAGGATTCCTAATTTCCCTCATGGCCTGTTTTCTTGGCAGGAAACTCCAGCTGTCCTTCGGTTTATAATCCGTGCCACTTACTGGGGACGGGTGGGACCGCGTCCTTTAGGATCACCCAGAAAATTACAAAAGTATGCCATACCACCACCAAAGAATCATTTGTCTATGTGGCTACCCCCCACATTTGGTCACAGACATATCTATCCGGGGATTCCCCAGTATGAAAGGAGTTGAGGCATGACATCATGGCTGGCTGGAGGCAGACAGGAAGAGGAAATGGCTAAAATCAAATGAGCTTAGGTGCACTGCTTTCATATGTAAATACACAAGAAATGAGTCGAACTGCAGGACACTTTTACCAGCTGTGTTTAAACAAGCCTGTGGGCCTTCATAAGAGTTAAATAGACACCGAAATATACACATGCTGTAGGTGCACATTCAATGAGACTGCAAGAAGAAGAAAAACTGCACAAAAAAAACGATGCACACAAAAACAAAAGAGCACTTTGAGCTCTGCAGCTGTCATTCTAATGGAATCACAGCCTCAGTTGCAGACGATGCTGCAGGTTTAAGTGAATTACCACCTGAGGCCCTGCTTTTAAGCTTATGGAGCATGACCTGAGAGAGACACAGGGATGGGAGGAAGCCATGTGTGTGTGTGCCATCATCGCAAACCAAACAACAGCCATGGCCTTTCCCCCCGATACCGCACGGCCCCTCTCTCTTGTCTGAGCATGACCGGCACTCATGTGTCTCCTGTGACCGCCGGGTGGCTCAGAGGTCCAGGGTGAAAGGTTAAAGGTCAAAGGTCTACCCAGTGGAGTCTCTCTTTGCAGCCGTTTTTTTTCCCCGAACACATGCAGTTCCCGCTGATGCTGCAGTGCCGGAAAAAGGTAGGTGAGGAGTGAAGGGAAGATGAAAAGTGTGTTCGGGGAAAACGGATCGCTCTAAATCTTAGAGAAAGCACAGCAAAGCATCCGGTGCTGAGGAGGATGAAGAGCTGATGGAGGAGGAGGAGGAGGAGGAGGAGGAAGAGGAGGACATGTCTATCTTTAGACTAAGTCGTTCATATCAGAGTGTGTCAAGAGGATTGGAAAAGGGAGCGGTATGAAGACTAGATGTTAAGTCGCTGAACAAAGAGGAGTTTTCAATAGTTCCTAGTCCTAACAACCAACTCTGAGACTGCTGGGATGCTACGGAATAGTAATACAAATTAGGTCTCAAACTGGCAAGTTTGGAGCACCCAAAGATTATACAAGCTTCACATAGAAAGGCGTCCAGTTGGAGGCCCCTGGACTTGTCGCTGTGGGGCAAAAGTGCAAACCTCTAACCACAAAAAAAGGAGGCGAGACAGAGAGGGATTCAGGAAAACGGCACACAAGTATTTGGGTGCGACAGACAGAGTGCAACATGACATCATAGGTCAGAGTAGGTCTCCATGGCTCGCTCTTTCTTAATCCAGTTTGTATGATGGGAACAGAGAACTGTTGTTTATTTGGTTCACATTAAACTGAATCTGGGATGGACAACTTTTACGATACATCCTATTAGTTTTGGGCAGTTTGGGTGTTGGTAATCAAAAGTATCTTCCTGTGTGCTCGGGCATTTATCCCAGTCGAGGGCGACAAGATTGGTAATGCTTGGAGACGCCCGGATTTATATTCTGTGCTTCTCCATAAAATGCTTGTTTACTGGACTGAATTTAATGACTTTTTTGTGAAACCGCTAATTGAATCCAAACAATCTAAAAACTACAAGAGAAAGGAAAACAGGTCACAAAGCCAAAGCCCTTCGCTGCCTGTTTCAGCGCCACCTGTTCTGTTCCCAGTTGACATTCGAACATGATGAATTGCTTCTAACATTTGAGTTACAAATAAAAATCCTTTCATATTTCAATCACGCAGGAAATGGGAGGGCTGGGATGTGGAACATGACCTTAGCTGTGTAAACACTATTGTGGCCAGATACTCCTGCTGCGATGACAACTGAGTGGATGTTTCCATCCAGCACTTTGAAATCGACTATTTTTGGACCGAATACTGTGTGTGTTAGTGTTGTAACGAGGACTGTGGAGGTTAATGAAACCAAGCATCAGCCCTTCGGCTCTCATCATCGGAAAAAAAAACTGTAAATAACACACAAACTTCCACACAGCTATTTCCTCTCAAATTATCTGTACAAAAATAACTTTTATGCAACTGTCTTGACACCTCTCCTCTAAAAATATTCTCAACACATCATATAATCCCACCAAAGGAAAATCGAGAAGAAAGAGACCGGAAAAGGATTGGGCACGGGGCTAGAAAACAAAACAACATGGCAATTATAGAAACTCAGTGAACTCTTAGGAGGCATGAGGAGCACATGGAGCTTGGCTGCAAATAGAGAGTGGGAATTCTTCAGAGTTTAGTGGGACACAAACGCTCACACTGACAGGAGTCTCCGGGGGCAAGATGCAGACAAAGCTCAAACAAGTAAAACATTTAGCATACCCATGGCTAGGAATAGCTCCAGCCATCCACCAGGCCAACCTGGCTACGACGTGTGTCCCCTGTTACTCTAAATGCTGCTGAATACCTCTGGGGAAATTGTGTGTGAGAGCATGATTTTAAGGAGAAGTGGTGTCATTCTGCATGTTTGAAGGGCCATTTTCAATGGACGTCATAATTTCTTTTAATAAAGCTGCTGTGTGTCCCAGTACTGTTGCATATAAATATATGTAAATACAAGCAAAACATTTTTCATGTAAATTCCCTTGAGTGACTAACTTCCTTGTTAAAATCCAGCAATTGTAAGATTAGTTGATCACGAAACTGCAGCTAATTTATTCAACTTAACTAAATTAATGCTTCTCTATATTATGTTTTACATAACATTCTATTATTATTATTGTACATTATTTACTTATTCATGTGCAATATCAATATTATGTGCAATATCAACATTTCATATTCATATGTGCAATAATGTGAACCCAACCACTCAGTCAGTCTATTTTTTATATCTTGTTTTTTACCGTTTACTTACCAAGGCTGCACAATTAATCGAATATTAATCGCGATTTCGGCTTCCCACAATTAAATGAACATGGTCGCCTGCGATATTGACATTTAAAATGCGCGTTCTGCTTATAGAAAACTCTGTAGCATATCAAATCAAGCGCTTCCTAAACTAACAGAACAGCCACCAGCCGGCGATCGAGATGTTATCTATATGACCAATGTGTTTATGATTAAATTGAGAGCATAAAATTGTTTATTCAGCCTCTTATTGTTGCTAATTTTGCTCTCAAAGTGCACCCGATTGACGCATTTAACTTTAAAATGTAGCAAGTAAAAGTGTAGGGTGAATATTCCTGTATTTTTTCATAGTGCAGAAAAAAAAAAAGATTGCAATGTCTGCTACTGTGTTAATTTTGGAACGCAGCACAGCATGGAAGTGAAAGCAGTGCTCGGTTTATTTTAATGTGAAACTAGTAAAAATATCTATATCTTTATTGTTTACTTGCTTATTTATTAGATCTTGTTTTGTTTTTTACTGATGCCTCTTGTTGTTTACTCTGTCCCTCTTTGCTGCTGTAATCCTGTATATTTCCCTGCTGTGGGACTAATAAAGGATTATCTTAGTATATGGTAATATTTCCCTTAATATCACTTAAAATAACTTGAATATTATATGTTCATAAGTTTCCATATGTGAGAGATATATGACCAACACTCAAACACATCCATTTCACCTCTCCTCTCCTCCTGACCTCCTTCCCTTCTCTCTTTTTTTCGTGTCGACCCATCATCTGGTGCGAACGGCGCCTCTGGCCCGACAGACTGTGAATCACCTCTTACACATACATGTGTCTGATTGTCATCATAGCCTACATGGCCTATAAAATCCAGCCATAAAACACATACCGAAATGTGTGTCAAGATATCGTAATGACGTCCCGTGTCATAGTGAAACCATTTAAAAGGCCATACACACTTCAGATCTTGTCTAGTGATCTTATGTGTGGCTAGACTGAACAAAGCCTTTTATTGCTGCTCTCAAATGTTTGGTTTCACTCTTTATGAGACATAAAACAATCTTATTGTAAATGTACGAGCATGTAATACTGGTTATTTCCAGGCTCAGTTTGTGGTTATTTGCTCACTTTCCTCCCTTGCCTTCTTTCCTGGTCGACTCCCTTCATGTACAGACGTTACACCGGTAGAGGAGCAAAGGAGACCAGGAACAGACGTCACTGTGTCAACTATGCTTAAAAGTGGAAAGAGGAAATGTGGCTAAAAGCTGTAGCTAGCGCTCAGTGCCAGTAAAAGAACTCTTTGAACGAGGGAGCGGCTCGTCGGCTACTGTCCAAAGTCAAACTGGGTGTGGTTGTCAACTGACCTGTAGTGGCCACTGATGTCGGACGCTAAAAATGACACAACACTCAAAACTGTGTGTGTGTGTGTGCATCCTCGATGAATGAGAAATGTAGGGTAGATGAAGCCTTAAAGGTTAAAGAAGCAAGCTCATGACAAGAAGATTAAAGGTTTGAATTATAGAGAGAGGAACATACAGTATGGATGGATGGAGAGTGTTGTCTTCATGCAACAAGAAACGCCTATAGCGAGGAACTTAAAGGTCCCATATTTTAAAAAGTGAGATTTTTTTCATGGCTTTTATATTATAGAGTAGGTTTAATTGCAATATAAATACTGTGAAAGTATCCAAACGCTCAATCCACGGAGAAATACACACAGCCCGCATTAGGAAACAAGCCATCAGGATTTCTGTCAATTTGTGATGTCACAAATCTATAATATATATAAACCATTTCACAGTTTTAAACGTAAACATTCT
Source organism: Adelosebastes latens (assembly GCA_916700685.1). Classification (NCBI taxonomy): domain Eukaryota; kingdom Metazoa; phylum Chordata; class Actinopteri; order Perciformes; family Sebastidae; genus Adelosebastes; species Adelosebastes latens. The sequence goes on along the minus strand of CAKAKR010054180.1, from coordinate 2,427 downwards.
AAATGCGTCCCAGTTTATTTCCGGTCGCAGAGTACGTGAATGACATCAGCTGACAGGAAGTAAACGTTAACCCAAATTGTTGTCACTCAATCCCCTTACAGTTCCGTTGAAATGTGCTAAAACCGAGCGTTTCAGACAGAGGGTGGATACAGGTATATTCAGACAGACAGTGTGAGAAAAACAATGTGTTTTTTGAACATTAAAGCATGTAAACATGTTCTAGTAGAAACACAAAATACAAGTATGAGCCTGAAAATGAGCATGATATGGGACCTTTAAAGCAAAAATCTACATGTATACACTCTACATACCATAAATGGGTGATGTGTTGGGAAATCTGGGAGATCTTCCTTATGAGTATTGTGCTTTATCACTTTGTTTTTCCAATTTTATCTCCACCTTTACACTTAAAATGAGGAAAAACTGAATGGTATATAAACACTTGCTATATACCTTGTGACTGCACTGGCTAAATGATGAGTCTATACCTCACTGTCATGAATATTGGGATTAAAAAAATACCCTTCCATATCACGATATTATTTCAAGACAATATTGCCCACCCCCTATTTCCAAAGCAAAAAATTACAAATAATTGAGCACTAATGTCGAGAAAATTCTGTCTTATAGAATCGCAAAACAAATCATGGATACAACTTGCCACACGTCACATAAAAGAGGAGAGGGAGCATTAAGTGGAAGGACTGATGGGGAAAGGGAGATGAGATGGGTGAGAGAGGCCATCGAGGAAGCGATGGAGGGAATGATGAATAGGTACAATAATGGAGGGAGGGAGCCGGCTATTAGGTTGAGAATAAAGGGGAGGCCCTGATGGCCAACGCAACGGCTTCAATGTCATTAGTCAAGCACGACCGACAGCCTGCAAGCAGAAGAGGAACTCGCATACAAACACACACACACATACGAGCTCACTGAAGCACAGCGTGACACAGTGAGACACTCTGGCTTATACAGCCAATTAGGAAGGAGGGGCAGAGAAAGGGACAGAGAGAGAGAGGAGAAAGATGAGGAGGATGTCAGAGGTGGACAGATGGAGATGGAGTCAGTGTGTTGGGGGGGAAACGGAGAGAGAGAGCAGGAAAAACTGAGACGAGGGAAGAGATGGGAGTGTGAAAATGCACGGTCACACTGGTGGGCGGCATCAGAGAGGCGAGCCAAAACTTCAGCTGCCCTGCATCTATTCGAGCAGCCGTTGCCATGGCAACACGCAGACACGTTGTCGTGCTCCGCAGACAGACGAAGCTTGGACTATATCCTCGGTCATGACTAACACGTTGATGTTTCTACATCCCTGCCTGTACTGTAGCACGTCCCATCTGTTCATATAACCGCGGAGCATTCAGTGGACGTTTTGCATGGATTTCCATAATTTCTCAATACTTCTTGTTGTGGTGATGAAAGAAAAGACTCAGAGGTGGTCTGGGCGGGGGTAAAATGGCTGACTTCAATGTAAAAGCAGGCTACAAATCAAGCACAAGTGGGCATGTCTCTGTTCTTGTCTTATTTGTGTGTCTCTCTCCCCGTTTCTGACAGTCACCCTCCCTCCCTCCATCTCTCGCTCTCCTTTCCTCCCTCGCACACAAACTCACCGACCGAGGATGTGTCAGCTTCCCTGCTTCCCTCCAGGGCAGCAGTCCAAATGTGAAATCAATAGTCTTGTCCCAGCCCTCGGGTGATTGGGTTACATCCACACACACACACACATGCGTATAAACACACATACCGGGGCTCAGGTGGTCTGCTGCAGTGGGCTCACACACACACACACACACACACACACACACACACACACAGTTTTAAACATGATGCAGCACTGCAGCAGCACACAAACGGAGGCTGACTGCTGAGAAGAACTGGCCAGACATTAAAAAAAACAGACCCACTGCTCTGGTAAAGCATAAAGTAAAAAAAAAAGAGCTGCAATGCTGTGAAGTAAATCCTGGGTGTTATTTCATGTGTTTGCTTTTTGTGGAATTGAAGGCTGTTGCTTAGTAATGCTAAATGTGCAGCGTTAGAACATTAAGAACCTGCTGTAACTGATTTAGATAAATGGGTTGTGGTTGTATAAGAGGACACTGCCAAAGACTGCATTCTTCGATTAGTGTCACTTCAGATTTCTGCAGCATTCACATAGTTGAATTTAAGACCTTTTAAATATATAATGCAGTTTAATACCCTGTTTCACAATCATACCAGCAGGGACGATATGACCTGGAGTTATTTATTACTATATCACATTTTCAGTAGTATATATATATATATATACTACTATATTTTTTATCTGTTCAAAATGTACCTTAAAGGGAGATTTGTCAAGTATTTAATACTCTTATCATCATGGGAGTGGACAAATATGCTGCTTTATGCAAATGTATGTATATATTTATTATTGGAAATCAATTAACA
>CAKAKR010054178.1:0-18367 GCA_916700685.1 Adelosebastes latens | reverse complement strand
TCTATGCTCTCTTCAAAGCCACCAGACTCCATTCACAAAAACAGTAATTTTACCTCTCATAACACAGGAGCTGCTGGTCTACTGCTGCATCCATCGGTCAGTTAGTTTGTGTTATTGTGTGAATTTAGTGTTTTAAAGCAGTAGATCCCAACCTATTATCTGTTTCATCAACATAAATAAAGTGATGACGTCTTGACCGACTTGCCAAGAGAATGCAGATACATAATACAATAGTTTCTTTGTAACTTACTATAACAGTGTTGGAGCCAAAATAGATTAATAATTAAGAATAAATGTAATTTATGGTGCTGTTAGATTGCTGCTAGACCGTCACGTTAATAAAAGGTGCAGGCCTCTGCAGTAGGAGAGAAGTGAAAATGTTGTTTTTGAAAGGCTAATCGCCAACAAATATGGACTGAAGCAGAAAATTTAGTCAGATAAAAGATGTGAATTTTCAATAAATGTCGACTTTTTGAAGTTACAACACTCGATAGATTTATTGCAAATGTTTGGATCACACGAGTCAGAAACAATCGTACGCAGCTGCCACTGGATTCTAATTCTACTAATAGTATAATACTAATAATATTAGTGTAGCTTGATCTGACACTGCAGAAACACCGGCTTTAGACAGAATGTGGCCTATTATGTAACCAAAAGTATAATCATTTGAAATAGTTTTACATAAAGTCTTTAGTATAAACTATCCAGTAAGTGTGTTATTATGATTTGAGTTATACATGAGCAATGACACTCTCAGAGCAGATAAATCCTGGGGCACCTCCTGTAATCTTTGGTTCCCCGGACCAGAGGTTGGGAACCACTGCTTTAAAGGGTTAGTTGAGATTCACCAAAGTCACACAATAACACAAACTAACTAACCGATGGATGCAGCGGTAGACCAGCAACTCCTGTGTTCTGAGAGGTAAAATGACTGTTTTTGTGAATGGAGTCTGGTGGCTTTGAAGAGAGCGATATTACAGCTTCAGTTCCCCGTCAGAAAGGGCTGTCTGACAGCGAGGTAAAGAGGTGAAGATATTATAAATATAGCGTACACTTAAACTGATATTGATTATTTTAGCAGCAGGACATTACTTTGCTCCCGTGCTGGTACTCCTGTCTGTTTCTACCAACTCCATCTACTGTAGTAATACACTGACTATGGAGAAACATCTGAACTATCCCTTTAATAAAAACCCAGAGGTTCACCTGGTGTGTGCATTCATTCATTCATTCACTCATTCATTCATCTCTCTGTGTGCGTATTTCTGCCCTCGTGCTCACGTCACAGTTGTTCCCGTGAGCTCCGCTCCTTCTCCGGTCTTATGCTGGATCTCTAACCTTTCTGATAGCTCAAGGGGCAAAAACCACAAAACAAGAGCAGCTCTGTGAAGGAAAAAGAGGCCTTTCTACCCCCCCCGCTGCAGTATTCTCTCAGTGACGGTTCAGGAGCTCATGATCACAGCGTGAGGGCAGGAGTGGACTCTGACAACAAAAGCTCAGATTGTGACTTCTTTTACTGAGATGAACTCAGATCTGAAGCTCTGTGGAGAGAGCAGGTACAGTATGAAGTGGTTCTCACTGTGATTGTGACTTCTTTAACTGAGATGAACTCAGATCTGAAGCTCTGTGGAGAGAGCAGGTACAGTATGAAGTGGTTCTCACTGTGATTGTGACTTCTTCTACTGAGATGAACTCAGATCTGCAGCTCTGTGGAGAGAGCAGGTACGGTATGAAGTGGTTCTCGGTGTAGAGCTGAGCTGACGGGCTTAAGGTTTAATCTGAGAAGGAATGTATAGGAACGGGTTCTTTCTGCAGGTTATAATGCAGATCATGAGGGGTTGTAATGTTATATAATGTCTGACATTAAGAGAGACATTCCTTCTAAACTGACCTGATGAAAGCCACCTGTTCATGAGTAGGTGCACGTTTTAAAGAGATTAGATCAGGAGGTTTTCAGAGTCTCAGACTGTGGGTCTCCACTCAGACAAAGTTGGAGTAAAGGCGCCCCATCACCCCCCCCAACATTAGTTTACTTGCTCACTTCCTGGATGTCTACGAGATCATGATTATGTTATTTGATCCAATAGACCAGGGGTCAGGGGTCAGCAACTTTACTATCAAAAGAGACATTTTAGGCAAAAAAATAAAAATAAAAAAATGTCTGGAGCTGCAAAACATGTGATCATTGTGATGAAGGTAACACAGTTTATAGTCTCAGTATATAGTATATAAGTCTAATGCAGTGAGGGACAAAGAGACAATGTACTACGGAGTATTAGGGCCACATTGAGGGAAAACACATCTGAGATTTACACAATAAAGTCAGAATATTATGAGAATAAAAGTCATAACTTTACGTGAAAAAAAGTCGTAATATTACGAGAATAAAGTCATAACTTTACGAGAAAAAAAAGTCGTAATATTATGAGAATAAAGTCATAACTTAACGAGAAAAATAATCGCAATTGTTTTTGAAACTCCACAGGGAGCCACTGGAGAGGGGCTAAAGAGACGCATGTGGTTCCGGAGCCGCAGGTTGCAGAGTCCTGCCATAGACTTTCAACAATTGTGCCAAGACTTTAGACTCGACTTGACAAAATCAAAAGCTTTGGACTTTAACACCAGTAACTTGTGACCAGGGTCTGAAATGAACTTTTTTCACTTCCTGCCGCTGTGACAGACAAGTGTTTCTTTTCGTCTGCCACTTTTGAAATCTCTGAGCTAAATGAAGGAATAACATTTTAGATCTGATGTCATTCAATGTTTGATATATTTTACACATTATATACACGGTAAATTACTGTTAATTAAAAATATACGTAATAATATTATATTCCATTTCTGCTAATAAATCCCCCTAAATGTTACACACTGTTCCTTTAAATCACGGAATTAGTACTTTTACTGAAGTAAAAGATCCATTTTGGTCTCAGTCTAGAGCCCTGATATTAATCATAATAGAACTTGAATGAAAAGATTCTTCTTCTATAAACTGTCCCACCGTTCTGCACACCGGGACGAACACCAGATAAATCCCTTCAGAACAGTTCTGTATGTACGAGTGGTTCTAACATGAGGCCCGTTGTTTGAACAGTTAGATTCTCATCTTCATCATCATCGGTGTGTAGAGAGCAGCGGGGCGGCGTACGTACCTCACTGAGGTCAGCGATGGTCAGGTTCATGCCTGCCAGCTGTTTCCACACCGGCTCTGCCAGATTCAGACTAAGAGGGCTTCCGGTCCGGATGGCGATGCCCAGGAGAACTCCTGCAGACACAGCGAGGCCGAGAGCATTAACACACATCCAACCACAAACTGACTCTGACTCTGTGCAGCAGCAACAATATAAAACACAGAACTATCTGTACTAAGTAGAGCGTGCTGGACGGCGGCGGCGGTGGCCAGGTGTTTTATCAGTGGAAACGCAACATGAAGCATTTTAAAATAGAACATGCAGAGTTTGAGTTTATCAGGGATTACCAGCCCGGAAGACCTGACTGGGAGATTAACTGGATTATACCTAGGAAGCGGAACATGCTCATGTGAAGAGGGGACTTGGCCGCGGGGTTGAGCAGGAAACAGTCCCGGTTGGCGCCCGACTCGTCGCGGCCGTTGGGGGTGACGATGAGCAGCGGGGTCAGGGCGTTCTGCAGCTCCTCGCACATTTCGGCGATGGACTCGCTGTAGCCGCCGCCGCAGTCGTCCACGGACTCCCCTGAGAGGAAAAATACACAAACAACAGTAGTTAACCCTTTCAACTCTGCAGTAGATTATAACTGACAGAATCCTCAGCTCTCTGCTGCACAAAGAACGAACGCTCTCGCTATTCTAGTTTTTAATTTGACATCGATTTAAACAGGATCATAGAAAGGCTGAGGAAACGCTCACAGCTCTGTTTATAAAGAATAACCCATCAGAGACGTCTGGGAGAGGCGGACATGACAGCGTTAACACCTACCCACAAACTTGACCTTCCACACCCGGTGAGGGAGCAGCAGGCTGTCGGGGCTGAACGAACTCATCTTGGCACACATCTGACCAAACACAGACTTGGTCCCGTCGGGACCCGCCAGGCCTCCTTTACTACGGGAACGCTTCACCTGCAGGGCGAAGAGGAGGAAGAAGAAGAAGAAGAAGAAGAAGACATTATGGTTTGTTTCTGTTCTGTGGTTAATAACTTCCTGCTAGAGGGAGAGGAAGTACTGATGGGCATGAGCTCCTGGATATGACAGCTCTACATGGGGAGGTGGTGGGGGAGGGGGGGAGGCAGTGGTCCGAGCCGAGAGTCTAAACCTCAGTCCGGGAACCCTGCAGACAGATCACACAACCACACAGCACAGAAAAATCCCCTTATGAAAGACATCACATGTGAAGCTCAGGAGGCCGTCTGGATCACAGCCTCACAGTGAGAGGAGGAGGAGGAGGAGGAGGAGGGAAGTACAGTAGGACACTTGAAGAAAGCAGATTATGAGCAGGCAGTTGTATTTCCTACTAGTGTTGTAAGGTATACCGATACTAGAAGGGTATCGCAATACCCTGCTGTACGATACCCCGTTTATTAGTACCGCTACTTTAAGAACGACTACACGATATCAGCACGGTTATAGCCCGAAGCGGCCGTCGACTCGGATCGGGAACGATAAATGAGTGTCATGTGCGAAAATCGATGTTTTTTTATCTTGTGTAGTGTGTCATAGTACACGACAACCGACGCCACGTCTGGGACGCCTCATGACGTCCTGACAGAAAGTCTAGCATGTTTGATTTTTGATTTTTTCTTTCCATGACGTGTTCCATCACGGCTGTGAATCTGACCGGCTGAGCACAGACGCTGTAAACAGAAGCACATGGCTACTTATTATGCACAATGATGTCATCGGACCTTCAACTGCTGCCGGACCTCGCTGTAGGATATTCAATCTAGGTTGTGTCGGAGTAAAAAAACACCACCGCCGTCGCGTCTTTGCGCAATGCCTCCAAAAAATCCTCGGCCTCTCTTGGGAAGATCGGGTGCCTCACACAGAGATCATTTCCGTGACCAACTCCATCTGCATGGAAGCATCAGAGGCTAAAAAACATCTCCGCTGGATAGGGCATACTATCTGCATGCCTGACCACCGCCTGCCCCGCCGAGCCCTCTATGGGCAACTCAGCGATGCAAAACGGGCTGCTGGCGGACAAAAGAGGCGCTATAAGGACGATACTAAAGACCTCCTCAAGCGCTGCAACATAAACCCCACCCATCTGGAACATCTGGCATTGATAGGTCAGCCCAGCAGGTCACCTGAGCCAGAGTGGCCGAACAAATACATCACATCACCCAACAGAGGAGGACCAGAAGGCGTGCCCAACGACACCAGCGGGTAGCCGGCATTACCCCAACATCTGGGCTCCCTTGCCCCATCAGCGGGCGAGTGTGTGGCTCACGCATCGGCCTCCACAGCCACATGAAGTGGAGCAACCGTCATCATCGGACACGATGGACAGCTAAGAACATGGTCGGGCCCGGGGGCTTGAGCCCCGGTAAGCCTGTATATATTAAAAGACGGCGGTGCCGGGAGAGTGTGTGTCGTCGGAACAGGGGACCCTGGCGTTAGAGGAGCGGGAGGTTTTAACTTAGTAGGTGGTCAAAAAATAAACTGTAGTGATAACCAGAAGGATGGAGTCAACAAAGAAGTTGAAAAGAAGATGTGATGTGATGCGAGTCCTGCAGGGTCTAAAGGTCATTCAGGGCGTGTCCACCTCCACATTTTGCTAGTTCAGCGGCGCATAATCTGGGCGCAAAGATCAAAAGGGTTCTATTTAGTCTTTTCATTAATCACAGGTGTCTTCTGGGCGTAACATGAATTAAACCAATCAGAGTGTCGTCTCCCATTCCCTGTAAAAGCCAGGTGCACCTGCAGCGGGCTTATTGCTACTTAAAATGAAGATTCAGCAAACTGGAGAAGCGAGCGGTTTTCTGCTGAGGAAACGGATCTGCATTCAGATTGTGTGAAATGTGAATTCATTATATGATAATCAGCACCAGATAAAAACATTATTACTTTCCGATGCAGCCCACGAGTGGCTCGGACCGGCTGAGTGGAATCCTCCGGAGCGTAACGCGCAGATCCATCAGCCTCAAAACGCCGCCGTTTAGAGTTCTGCCATCTAGTACTCCATTACTTTTCCTGATGTTTTAGGTTTTTGCCGTGGTATCTTTTCAGTATCGGTATCGAGGTATTTCAGCAGGGTATCGTATCAAAGTCATAGTTTTGGTATCGTGACGACACTACTTCCTGTGGTACCTGTATCCTGTTGAGCTCCACCACAGGTCCATGCTGTCGGTCCCTCACCATCGTGGCCTGAACCACCTTCCTGAAAGCTGCTTCCTGTTCACCAGATAGTGATATAAAGATATTAGTGCCGAGCAGAGATTAGGTTTTCTGAACATTAAGATCTATTGCTCTCTCTCTCACCTTGCCCTGGGAGATGAGGATGCCCCGGAGTGTGTCGAAGCCCACCGAGGGTCCGTGGCCCGTCTGCCCCAGTCGGCCCTCCAGGTCAAACATGGGGATGCACGGGCAGAAGAGCTCGGAGATGTGATGCAGCAGCAGCAGCCGGTTCCTCAGAGCCATGATGGGGATCTCCTGCAGGTGGTTGTACTCCATGGGAACCTTCAACACATCACACAGACGGTCTCAGACTGACAGCATGAAACAGTCTGCTTTGTTTTAATGATGCTTCTGACTGTAAATCTTGTACTGCCACCTACTGGAACAAGTACTAAGTCCAGTATCTAAAGGATGACAGTTTCAGTTCAGTTCAGTACCTGAGCGGGCAGTTTGCCGGCGTTGGTGGGCTTGCTGGTGGACCAGGCGAGGGTGTGAGCAGAACCACAGGCCACCCTGTTGATCTTCTTGCCCTGCAGCGCCACCACGAGCCGTGGCCTCTGGATGGCGTTGGTTGTCCCGTCTCCAAGTTGGCCCTCGTCGTTGTCCCCCCATGTGTACACTTCTCCTGAGCCAAACACAACAACAAAGCCTTTCTGTGGAGCTGCAGCCAAACCGGACTTTACATGTTTACATGCACACTGATATTCCACCACTATACAGAATACTAATGAGGATTAAGAACTGTGTGATCTGCTGATGTTATTCAGGCTTTAGGAGCATTCTTTAGACATGTATACAGCACACTCAGTATATGAGTCTCAATGGTTTTTTACCAGTGTTCATTTTGTTAACTAAAACTATGACGAAATATGTTTGTCAACAATTTTTTTTTGCCACGACTAAGACGGGACGATGACGAGACGGCACCGACGTCATTAAACACTAACATGACAATATCAAACATGACAATATCAAACATGCAATATCGTTGATGAAAAAGACGACACTAATATGTAGTTTAAACAATAAAAACTTTACCAAAATCTATTTATTTTTGTCACCTTCCACCTTTCTTCCCCTCTCTCTGTCTCAAACACACAAACGTACACACAACGCGCTGTGGCGACGGCGCTCAGTCCGTCTCCGTCCTCCTTGTCTCAGTCCTGACAGTTGTGCTACTATATGCATAAAGTTGGCGGTTTGCAGGTCAAGTTCAGGTGGTTGATTAACACATGTTTGCATGTTGGGTGGTGCTGATTGGCTCTCATAACGGACCGGTGGGTGCGACTGAACCGCGGTGCATCATTAATGAGCGCCGTCAGGAGGACTCACTCACGTATTCTTAACCATTCAACCTGTGTTTTTCATCAGATAATGATAAGATAACATTTTAGGTGAAATAAGTTTGACTAAAATGATTGGTTTGGCTGGACTAGATTGACTGAAATATTCAATAAACTAGACTGCAACTAAAACTAATCAGCATTTTCATCTTAAGACTAAGACTAAATCTTTTCCGTCAACGATATTGCTTGTTTGATATCGTCACTGTTTAATGATGTCGGTGCCATCTCGTCGTCTCGTCTTAGTCGTGGAAAAAAAGGTCATTGATGAACATATTTCGTCAGGGCTTTAGTTAACGAAATGAACACTGACCACGTCGTCTGATCTGGAGTGGATGCAGCCTTAGTTTGAATGTCTTTCTTGGAATAAAGGCAGAATCTTTTGTGCATGTAAACGGCGTCACTGGAGAGAGATCTTGTATAATAAACTGATCTGAGGGGAACATGTGATGATGCATTAAAAGGTCGACCCTACCATCCTCCGTGCAGCACACACAGTGCAGCGACCCTGTTGCGATGGCGATGACCTTCTTCCCTTGCAGCCCCTGAACCTGTCGGGGTCGTCGGACGTGGTCGTCGGAGCCGTGGCCCAGACGGTGATAGTCGCCTTTCCCCCTGAGAACCACACGATACATTATATATATACACAGCTGATCCATCCCACCTGTAACAGCAACAACAGGACAGGTTAATGTACCTACCAGGTGTACACGGCTCCAGACTTAGTCAGAGCCACAGAAAACTGAGAGCCACACTCCACTTTGACCACCCCGAGGCCCGTCAGAGAGTCGATCTGAAAACAAGAAATGAATTCATCAATCATGTGATGGAGCGTTATGAGAAACACTTCAGATCTCTGAGATTGAGCCATTCATCCACCACAGGGAGCAAACACTGTGCCTCAAGGATATCATCTTGATGAGGGAGGTTACTGGTGTTTTACTGGTCTTCTGAAATGTTAACTTATTCAGAGCGGTGAAAACTAGGAAGAGATGTTATCCTGGTTTTAGCTCCAGTCCACTGGATCCCTGTACCTTTTAGAGTAGATGTTAAGATAGATTTACTTGTTTTTAAAGCTCTTAATGGTTTGGGATCGACTTCTACTGCGGGGTTTTTATATTCATATTGGACAGGTAAACTAACATTACTGCCAAGCATATGAAATATACACGTTCAGTCTCGTGTGCGTCGCTCAGAGCAATAAATCGATTATCAAAATAGTTGGCAATTAATGTTTTCTTCTTCTTTGCAGCTCTACTTGAACGTAGAAGCTGTGACTCCTGATCTTAAACAAGGAACAGAACTCTCTGTTGCTGAGCTCGTAGTGTTCATCAGTCTCTCCCTGTATAAAATAACTGGGGGGAAGAAGACACGAGTATAAAGTGAAGTCTCTGCCGACCTCCGGTTGCTCCCCGCTGAGTAAATTGCCTCACCTTCATGGGGATTTTGCAGCCGTCGCTGCCTCCGCGACCCAATTTGCCGTAGTCTCCGTCTCCCCAGGACCAGACCATGTCATCGTCTGTTAGACACAGCGTCTGGGCGTCCCCGCTGCCGCAGGCTACGTCGATGACCCTGTGACCCTGCAGTGCATCCACCTGGATAAAACCACACAGACGCAGACATCAGCTTCACCTCGCCGTGACCGTCTGGGAAAACCTCGTCGCAAGCGAGGCAGAGTGAACAGCTTGATTCCTGTCCAAACACCGTCATGTCGCTGAAACACTTCAGGTCAACACTTATCGTTTCCAGCCTCTTCAGTTTAATGACAAACCTCAAAGGGACAGTTCACCCCAAAATCAGAAACACAGATTGTTCCTCTTACCTGTAGAGCTCTTTATCAATCTAGATCGTTTTGGTGTGAGTTGCAGAGTGTTGGAGATAGAGCTGCAACTAACGATTATTTTCACTGTCCATTAATCAGTCGATTATTTTCTTGATTAATCGATTAGTTGTTTGGTCTATAAAATGTGTTTGATTAATGATCAGTGTTTCCTAAAGCCCAATATGACGTCCTCAAATGTCTCAAAGATATTCAGTTTACCGTCAGAGGAGGAAAGAAACAAGAGCTGCAACAATTAATCGATTAGTTGGCAATTGATAAGTTTGGAGCGTTATTTAACCTCCTTCGCGACAAGCTAGTATGACATGCATTATAACAGCACGGTATGATTTGAGATGTGTGAGAAACTGAGCGACTGACCAGCTTTGGTTTGAGCTGATCCTCGCTGTCTCCGTGACCCAGTCGTCCGTAGCGACCTTTGCCCCAGGTGAAGAGCTCTCCGCTGGCAGTGATGCAGGCGCTGTGGGCCCCTCCGGCGGCGATATCCACCACCTCCACCCCCCTCAGGGACTCGATCACACGAGGACGATCACACGGGCTGAAGTCAAGAGGAGTCACTGTTACTATAGGAAACTAGAGGAATCACTGTTACTATAGAAAACTAGAGGAGTCACTGTTATTATAGAAAACTAGAGGAGTCACTGTTACTATAGAAAACTAGAGGAGTCACTGTTACTATAGAAAACTAGAGGAGTCACTGTTATTATAGAAAACTAGAGGAGTCACTGTTCTATTGACATTGTGTGTGTTGTGAAGTGTAAACTGAAGGTGTGATTCAGTCCGAACCTTCTGTTCCCATGACCGAGTTTTCCGTCCTCCGCCTCCCCCCACGAGTAGACCTCTCCCTCCGAGGACAGCGCCAGGCAGTGCTTCCCTCCAGAGTTCACCGCCACTTTCCTGATGAAGACGTGTTGGATGGACTCCAGCAGAGTCGGCGTGGACACCGACTCCGTGCCTCCGATACCCAGCCTGCCCCCGGCTCCGTATCCTGTTGCGTACAGCTACAGGATCGAGACGAGATATATATATTAGTATTCTGACGTCGTTGATGAAAACCGTAGCGAGTGATTAAAGGAGAGACGGACCTTTCCATCAGCGGTGACGGCAAACAGAGTCTGCTCCCCGCCGATGAGCTGCACCGGCCGCAGCGTGGCGAGGGCTTCGGTGGGAGTGGGTACTTTGACCTTCGCCCCCTCGATGCCCCCCAGCTGACCCCTGTGGTTGTGGCCCCAGCCGTAGATGGTGCCGCTCCCCCCGGCGGAGAGGGTCCAGTCGTCCGGCCGCCGGTTCATCCACTGCACGAGCTGCTCGTCGTGCTCGCGCTTGAACAGGTCGTGGCTCTCGTGGAGGCCGTTCATGCTTTCGTGATCGGCCATAAGCTCACGGATCTTCTTTGTGACCTTCAAAAGGGTTAAAAATAATAAGGATTAGAGAAGGATTGGGAACATTCTCAACGCGTGATGAAGGAAAAAAGGAAAGGCGAGCACAGCCCGGCACGCTCACCTCATCCAGGAAGGGTCTCGGCTGAGAGGTTCTCTTGTCCAGAGCCACAGCGACTCTGGAGGCGGTGCAGTACCGACGGAACCAGGCCCACTTATGGGTCTCAGCACAGCAGGGTAAGGTATCGAGCTCCAGATCGCAGGCAAGAGCGACCAAGACCTGAAGAAAATGTTAACATTAGCTTCCCTAATGATGATCACATAGCCAGACCCGTCTCCAGCGCTGTGGAGATGGAAACAGTGTGAGCGTACCTTGAAGAACGGACTGTGAAGCAGCTGCTTTCCTCCCCTGACGATGGGGTCCTCGTACTCGTACTGCCTCTGCAGAGCCTCTGGGAGCCCCTTCACTAGAGCAGCCAGCGCACTGCCTGTGAAACTCTGAGAGGAAACATATCATCACATCATTATTAAAATTATTAAAAAGATAGGCCTCATTTTACTAAATAGGGGTTCCATTTATTATCACAGTTTTTGATGAATAAATCTTTCAGTTAAGCTGTTAACGAGTATCTTTGATCGCTGGGATCACAGTGTACTCACCATAGAGCGAGCCTCGCCCTCGCTGTCACCCAGCAGCCTGTTGATGTTGATGGACTGACCGTACTCGGTGGTCAGGAGCTTCCGTAGTCTCTGCAGAGCCCACATCCTGTGTCCAGCAGCTGGAACACAATCAAACAACATGAATATATATGTATTTGTTTATGTCTATAGTAAAGCCATTACATGGTGGATGAGGACAATCTAGTATTGTACCTAGTGCGCTAAGCTGGGCACAAGCAGCGAGGGAGGCAGCGAGGCGAGGCACGATGCTCCTGTTGGAGGCAAAGTTGAGCCTGAAGTCCAGCAGACAGGTGACCAGGTCCATGGAGGGGCAGGACAGGATGCAGCGGTCAGACAGCAGGTCTTTGGGGCCTGAGGAGAGAAAAGGATCAGTGTCTGCGTATGTGAGTGGATTTCAGAAACACACCCGGTCAACTGGTGTATGTATTAGTGTGTGAGAGGTTTATTAATGTACAGAGGCTGTTAGTTTCTGGTCACTCTGTGTAGTTTAACATCTGGTTGTATGTGTGTGATGCGTCTCACCAGCAGCAGGCATGATGGGGTAGACGGTGAAGCGCCATCCCCAGCCGTTCACCGAGCCGTCACTGGTGAATTTCCACTTGAGTTCGTCTCCTGGGATCCGTAACTCGCTGGACCAGTCGGACCACTCCCGACCTGAAACACACACGCAGCGTTAATGTTTGATTCATCGGCAAACACTCAGTGACTCTTCATCTTTTTAGGGTCTTCCTCTCATCACCTGATCGGACAGAGACGATCCTATTGGCTCCATCCATGATGGTTAACGGGTCGTGGCGCCGCTCAGTTGAACACTGTCTGTCAAACTCTATCCTCAGACCTTCAGCACCTACAAGACACAATAAGAGATGTTGTTTACATCCAGGAGACGAGTCACAATGATCTCCAGCAGCATCCTGAACATCGTCTGGCTCTTTCAATCAGTGTTCATACAGAATATAAAGTACTTTTTCAAACACAATTCTTTCATTTTCAAGGAATTAACTGTATAAAGGGCGGGTCCATCTGGATTCTTTTCTGTTTGTTTCACATGGAAACGCCCACTCAGCCACTCTTAGACATAAAGCGGAGCGATTTCTGCTTCTGAGCAATTTAATTATAATGACTTGATGAACAAAACTTTGGTCAAAATATAAGACAGCATTATGTGGTTCATTTGAATTTCAAGGACTCACTCACTCATCTTCAACCGCTTATCCGTGAATATCACGAACAGGTTTGGTGTAAAAGCGCAGCCCTGGCGGAGGCCAACCCCCACCGGAAACGAGTCCCACTTACTGCCGAGAACCCGAACACAGCTCTCGCTTTGGGCGAACAGAGATTGGATGGCCCTGAGAAGTGCCCCCCACACCCCATACTCCCGCAGCACCCCCCACAGTATCTCCCGGGGGACCCGGTCATACGCCTTCTCCAAGTCCACAAAACACGTGTAGACTGGATAGGCATACTCCCAGGCCCCCTCCAGGATCCTTGCGAGAGTGAAGAGCTGGTCCGTTGTTCCACGGCCAGGACGGAAACCGCATTGTTCCTCTTCGATCCGAGGTTCGACTATCGGCCGAACCCTTCTTTCCAGCACCTTGGAGTAGACTTTACCAGGGAGGCTGAGGAGTGTGATACCCCTGTAATTGGTACACACTCGCTGCCCAATGAGTCGAACTCAAGCGTAAAATAAAGAATACCTGGGATCTTCACGGTGCCGCTGGTGGAGGTGTCGTCCGTATACGGATGGCTGCTCTCCACAACGACGGGCTGGGAGGACAGACGGCCGCTCTGAGAGTCCGTAGCGACGTCCTCTAACTCGGTGACACACAACTCCAGCAGCATATCAGCAACCTGCAACGCACCAGAGACGTTGAATGTTAACCAACATCCTGTGAATCAGGAGGAGGCCTACGTGGAATCAGAGTCCAGTAAATCACCTGAGGATAAGCGGTACCCATGCCAGACAGCACAGCAGACAGAACCTCCTTGCCCTTCTCCCCAGAGCGACAGGACACCGCCAGTTTGAGCAGGTCCACCATCACACGGGTGTCATCGGGAATGAGCAGACTGGTGAACTCATCCAGATACTGAGGCTCTGGACCGACCACTTTACTCGTGTTCTCAGAGTCCTAGACATGAACGGGAGAACATGAGGTGTTAGGTACATGAGGCTGCTGGCGTTCATGTTAGTTGTAAGACAGACGGACCTCTTTAGTCTTGGTCATGGTCTCAGCGATGATGCTGGCTGCTCCGGGGTCATCGGTGACGGGGATGAACGGACGCGACGAGGCTCCAGAGGCGGAGGGAGTCATCGCTGATGACGGGGTGACGGCATCTTCTGATGACGGCGCCTACTCACACACACACATAACACACATGGTAGCGCCGTGGTCACACAATTCAATTATTTTCTAAATCTCTAAATAAAGTACGTTACTCTGACGGCGTATTAGGGTGATTGTAGGTAAAAAATAATAATTACGGAGCCGAGGGAGGGGAGTAATATTAGGTGAAAAAAACACAATTTTTCCAATTTCTCTCATAGATTTACAACTTTATAATCTCGCAAATGTGTGATTTTTTTCTTGTTAATTTACCTCTTTAATCTCAGAAATTCTGGGAAAGTAACTGATAAATATTTGGACAAGTAACTGATAAATATTTGTGAAAGTAACTGATAAATATTTGTGAAAGTAACTGATAAATATTTGTGAAAGTAACTGATAAATATTTTGGAAAAATAACTTAATATTTGTGAAAGTAACTGATAAATATTTGGAAAATTAACTGAAATATTTGGGAAAGTAACTGATAAATATTTGGGAAAGTAACTGATAAATATTTGGGAAAGTAACTGAAATATTTTGGAAAGTAACTGAAATATTTGGGAAAGTAACTGATAAATATTTGGGAAAGTAACTGATAAATATTTGGGAAAGTAACTGATAAATATTTGGGAAAGTAACTGAAATATTTGGGAAAGTAACTGATAAATATTTGGGAAAGTAACTATTTAAATATATGTATATTTGAATACATTTTTAAAGCGTTAAATGTCAGAACGGAATTTGGTGTGGTGGCATCTGCAACCTCAAAGCAGAGTGTATGGTAGCATCAAATGCAGTTTTGTATGAGCTTATTCTAGTACTTTATTTAAACTATAATGTCATTTTAATAGAGCGCTATAACGAATGTATTATGGCCTGTATTCAGGACTGAAATCTAAAGGATTCAAACTTTAAGACCCAGAAAGAAAATGGAGAAAGTTGTGGTAGAAAACTTGGAGTTGTGATTATGATCAAAGTCCTTTGAGAGTTCCTGGTGTCTCCACGTTGGACCCAAATATAGTTTGCTGATGGCTGCATCTGCACACCTGGTGAAAAACTGCACATTGCTCGGTTCCTGTTTTACAGTAAATCAGCACAAAATGCAGTCGAGGCAGCGCTTCTATGACAAAAACAAAGAGCCAAACAGCACGAGAACACCCTCACTGAAAACAGGGCTGGTGTTTGTGGTCCTCACCTCTCCCTTCTTGTCTTGCCAGGGGTTCGGGCTGACTCGCTCCTCGCTTTCAGGCAGGACAGGAGGACCTTCTTCATCACTCACGCTGGATGAGGAAGAGGAGTCTGACGGGGGGACGGGTGAGCTGGCAGGACACTCTGCTGGCAGGATCATGCTGGCTGGCATCAGAGCTCCGACCACGGCGTCCCTGGAGAAACAACACAGCACAACGTGTCCCGTCAACAATAACACCGACTGATGGTTCCATCATTTAGAGGTCAAACGCACTTTCATCTCATCCTGTTCAGACGTCACTCATCTGATTGTAAATGCAGCAGTTAGGATGTTTAATGGCGATCCTGGCTCCTCTGACTGTCAAACAATTTAAACGTTAACCATTAACGTCCCAAAGCACCTAAATCATTCACACTTTAACTGACTTGTAGTGTTTCTTGTTTAATGTATGTATTTGTAATCACTTTTTATGAGAATGTAATTCCGCTTTCTTGTTTTATCAGCTCAGTTATTCCGTGATTTGATGCCTTTTTACATACATTTTATTTTCAGACATCTTTGTGAATACATCACGTCATTTTTGCTTTTATTTGAGGGCTGTACTTTTTTACCTACAATGGCCCTATAACACTGGTGTACGGCTGAGAGTGTAGCGCAACAATGAATATTGGAAAAAGGAGAGAGGGGGATGACTTGAGACGAAGGTCCTCAGCCAGACTTGAGCTGGTTGTGTCGCTGTAGCATCACAGTCTTCTGACCCACCAGGATTCAAACATACCTGGCATACATGATCTGGAGCGCCGACAGCACGTGAGACAGAGCCTGCTGTTTGGCCAAGTTTCCGTCCAGACTGAGGAGGATCTTTGCCAGAGAGGGTCGATTCGGCTTCACGCTGCTCTGCCCGCTCATCTTGTTGTTCACTGCTGACGATGAGTCGCTGTCCGACTGGACGCCTGCAGCGTACGACACCAAAACAAGGACACACGTCAAGCACCCTGAAACCAGCTCCAGCCATTATCACACAGATTCACCAAAAGTTCCCGGGACTTGTAGTCCTGGAACTACTTTTCAAGGAACATATGGTTCCTTCAGTCCGTTGTTGTCTGCGTTTCCACCGCGGTCTAAAGATCTGTGAATATTAGGCAAATTAGTCCGCCGACGTATGAAAAGACATCACGACATGCGACGAGGACTGCTGGTGGTCACAGCAGTAAACACACTCTGCAGCCTGACGTTCCGTGTGTCGCCTGTTTCATCTAAAAAACACATTCGATTTTGTCTCACTGCGACGACATTTACTACTACATATATTTACTGATGCACGCTGGATCTAATGAATGAAATGAAACTAAGAGCGTCTGTCTCCACGGTAAAAATCATCTGTTAATATATATGATATAATAATATATGCATATTAGGGATAAAATAATATGAAATTGGCTGAGACGGAAGCAAAAGAATGATAATTTAGCACCACAACGTCAAGTGCAGACAATGCAGGAACATGGAAAATGAATGCAAACAACCTTAATGTCAGCTTTCATTTTGTTGTTTGCATCCACAATACATAACAAAAACAAATCTGATTAAAAGTGGTGCAACATCCGATCAAATGTTCAGATCAAATGCAAATAATAGAGTAAAACAATCCTATCACTTGAGTCCAAAATTTCTCTTTTAGCAGTTTGATTCAGACCCTGGTCTGACAACGACAGAACAGCGCCCCCATGTGGACAATCTGCTAAACATTTATGAGTGGGTTTATGAGAAAGGTTGAAGTAGTTGCTGAGCAGGACTGACAAAGACTTGGTAGGTGGGTTGTGTTATGAGGCTGCGAGGAAAGAGAGGATTACCTAGATAGGACGCTCCGAGGGAGTCCCTGGCCGTCTGAAAGAGGACCGGCTCATGAACCGAGGGCGTGGTCACGTCCACGGTGGTCCAGGCCACGCTGTGGGAGGAGCCACACGCCACTCGAGTGATCTTCTGTCCCTCCAGACCCTGAACCAGGGTGGGCTTCCTGTTAACTGTGGTGGTGCCGTTCCCCTGCTGACCGTGGTCGTTGTCGCCCCACGCAAACACCTGACGGAGAAACACAACACCCATGACGGGATCTCACTTTGGTCAGTGTTCAGTATAAATCCTCCTATAAGTCTGAGAGAACAGAAGGTTTTGTGGTACTTTAAATGATTCTTTGAGCTGCTCTAAAATAGAAAACCAACTACTTAATTGTCCATACTTTTAGATAAACTGCTGATATGTGAAGGAACCTTGAAAAAGGAAAAAGGTTAGCATCGCTCCAATCTTAACAACCTCTTTAAAGGTGTAGTGTGTAAGATCTGGTCGAAACTGGCTGTGTAACAGCAAAGGTCAAAAGAAGAGTGAGAGTAGATAAATAAATAAATAAAAACTCACACATCTGGAACAGAGCCACGGAGGTAAATCTGCTTTATTATAATACTCAGTACCAACCTGTCCTGTTTCTGTAACAGCTAAACAGTGCAGCGCTCCAACAGCAACATGGACAATCTTTTTGCCCCTCAGTCCCTCCACCATCTGGGGCTTCCGCACATGCACGTCGGTGCCGTGGCCCAGCCGGAAATAGTCTCCTTTGCCCCTGTTAGGAAACACAAACCATGATCACTCACTGGGAAACAAAAAGGACTAATGATGAATGATCGGTCGTCGTGTCATTCGTCCATCTCACCAGGTCCACACGACTCCAGACTTAGTGAGAGCCAAAGAGAACTGAGCTCCACACTCGATCTGGCAGACGGCCTGCCCGTTGAGCCTCTCTATGTTCTGGGGGATGTTGCAGCCTTCGCTGCCTCCGCGACCCAGCTTCCCAAAATCCCCGTCACCCCAGGAGAACACCAACCCTGACAAACATGAAAACATACATTATTAGAACTAGAGAGTGAAACACATCTGTCTGAGACAAATGGAAACTTCCAAGGAGTTATTAAACAACACTGGGACTCCTCAGAACATAAACCTCTAGGTCTACTAGTGGAAGTACATTAACAGACAAACCTTCATCAGTGAGGGCGAGAGTTTGAGCGTCCCGGCTCCCACAAGCCACCTGGATAACACGATGTCCCAGAAGCACTTTCACCTACACGACACAGTCACAGCAAGAAGGAGTGATGAGAATATAGTTACACAGTTCACAGTATACATGGAGTCATAGCAGCAAAACAAGCTCTACACATGGTAACAGGAAGTTATTGGTAGGC
>CAKAKR010054177.1:0-18342 GCA_916700685.1 Adelosebastes latens | reverse complement strand
GATCAAATCAAATCAAATCAATTTATTTTTGTATAGCGTCAAATCACAACAGAAGTTATCTCAAGACGCTTTATATATAGAGCAGGTCTATGACCGTACACCATAGTTTAGAGACCCAACAGTATCCACCAAGCGCGCTGTGGCCAGGAAAAACTCCCCGATTACTGGGAAGAAACCTGGAGCAGAACCGGGCGCAGGGCGGGCGGCCATCTACCGAGACCGGCTGGGGGGATAGATAGATAGATAGATAGAGAGATAGAGAGATAGAGAGAGAGAGAGAGAGAAAGAGAGAAGCAGCCACAATAATAGCCTAGCAGCTGTAATAGCTAATACAAGTAGGACTGATAACACAAAACCAATAGTGGTGGATGGAAAGAGTGATAATACAACTATCGGAATTGATGTCATTGGGTCGTCCTCAGACGGGCTTTCAAGCGGAGCTTCCAGCTGTCTCAGACCACCATACATCTGGCTAGCTCGCCAGCACTGTCCAGCATCTCTCCTCAGTACGTCTATGTGTGTTGGTGTGGGACGTCCCTGTGATCGATGCCCATGCGTTGGTTCCCGCAGCATCAGCATGCTTGCTGGGAGTTCTTGATGTCTTTGGCAGTGACCGAGAAGTGTTATTCTCCAGGCTGCCACTTTGTCACTAAGTGTTGGTAATCCCTCGTTAGTCTTGGTAGTCCCTCGTACAGACGTAGTTAATTGTATGAGATGCGGGTCAGGTTGTCCCGTTGCTCTTCACCTGGACCTGTCAGGTTTAGTCCTTAGGCTTATACTACAAGGTCGTCACAACAAAACCCCTGGCCTAGCTTTGAATCTCCTGTGAGTAAACATGCACTCTGTCACGCTGACCTTCACACTGACCAGAGGCTACTGCAGATACAAGCTCCTATAACTGACCACCAAAGACACAACTGCTCTCCTCTCTTTCCCCTTTACCTGAAGAAGAGAGAGAGAGAGGGAGATGAGATAAAGGTTGATGCTCCACTGGGTTTGTCCTATCACAGCTGTCCTTTCTGATTGATTGTGTGTGGGTTGTTGAGCCCTGTGGGAGGGGGCACCTTGCTGTGGTTAAAACTGATTTTTTTTTTTTTTATTTATGTTTGGTGATAAATTATTGTGTGTTGTGAGCACAGTGTATCTGTGTAAGCATTTGTCTGTGATATAATCTTCATGCCCAAACATTTATTAAGTATAGCTAAAGGCAAGTTAGCCATGATTGTCTTAGTACTGCTCCTATGGAATTAGAATCAGGTTTCCAGTAGCTCTCAATATACATACACAGTGCCAAGAACAAATGTACAGGAAGATACAATGATAAACAGCTAAAACAAGGGGCAAGAGAACTTAACAAAGCGAACCATATAGTTATTATATACAGGCAAGGAAAAAAAAACTATACTACATAGTAGGGTTGTACCAAAGTAAAAAAAATTTTTTCAAAGTTTCTATTGAGGTTTTTGAATGAAGCTTTGTCATCAACCTGAAAAAAAAGAAAATAAAAATATAATTTTTTTTTTGTTATTGTGGTTATATGAACGTAATTTATGGTGCTGTCAATACAGGTGCATGCCTCCCTTTGTGTGTGGCGAGTGGGAGACCAAACAGTTTTTTGACCACAGTGAAAATGTTTTTTGAAAGGCTAAATGCCAACAAATATGGATTGAAGCAGAATATTTAGTTATATTTCAATACATTTTGACAATGCTCTGGAGTTGAGGCCTTTACACACCATTTTTTTGTGCGATTCATTTGCACATCAATATATTTTTTCAAACTGTTGATTTTGGCGAAAAAGCGACGTACTCTTTTTTTTTTTTTTGGAACAGAGTTGATTTTTTTCGCACCGTGAGTAAAGGCATCAACCAATCACGTTGCGTGGAACGTGTTGAGTTGCGCATATATTTATATTATAAAACTATAACACGGAGGCTTCTCTTACGCAGTCACCACTGTAATCTAATTCTACAAATAGTCTAATACTAATAATATTAGTGTAGCCTGATCATAAGCTACCACTCTGCAGAAATACCGGGTTTAAACAAAATGAATAGACATACAAAAAAAAAAAAAGAAGCTGCGCAGCATTGAAATGTTGATTTAGAATTTGAATGTAAAAATTATGAATGAAGTTTCAACTGGATAATAACACACAAATTCACCGAAAATGCCCAGCTATTTATTCTTCGTACCTTGTTATTTAAAGTAGCCATTCCCAGGTGCTCCGTGTTTCCTGCTGTGAGCCAAGATTTCTAAATAGGAACAAGCCACTGTGATAGATAAGTAGATGCAGGAACGTAATGAGCATGGTCTCCAAGTAGCTCTCGAGTCGACTTGCCTGCTAGTTCATTAGCATCCGCTCTCCTTACCTAATTTTCCCACACTGCACAGGTTCGGGGGGAAATCAGTCTGGGGCGCACGACTTTAACTAGAAGAAAAAAATAGGTGCCTCGAAGATAGCCATAGATACCCAACACAGCCTGCAGTAAACAAACACAATACGCAGTGTATCCACACCCACTGTGTCTTTCTCTCACACCCATGGGAAGTATCAAGAAAGTAATTTGCTAGTTTAAGGGGAGGTGCATGGTGATTAGGTCCTGAGGCTTCTCTGCACACAGTTTATTCACTTTGCTACCACAGAGGTCTGACTCACCGCGTCGGCATTCTATTAATCCAGCATCCACCTGGCACCCCATCGCACATATTAATGGAGTCTGCAGGCTCTGGCGTAGCGCAACAAATACGAGCAGGAACTCTGAGGGCTCGCTGCAGCGGGTTTTTAAGTTGGAAGGCAGTGTGAAGCAGAGGCTAGAAGAGAGTAATTAAGAGCTTGAGAAAAGTCTAGGAAAGACAGTAAGGGAAGAAGGGTAGAACAATTTGGAAATATGAAACAGTGAGAGATAACTCGTTTTGACATCACTGTCTGGGACAATGATAGAGAACAAAACAAGGTATAAACAGTTCTGCCGTTCTGACAAGCGGTGGGGGTTACAGTCCCCTACATCAGTGGTTCCCAACCTCGGGTCCGGGCCCCCCCTCACAGGGGTTGTGACTTGATTTGTCTGCTCTGAGGTTGACAAAATTAGATTTGTTCATGTATAACTAAAATCATAATACCACACTTACTGGATAATTTATACATTTATAAGTCTGTATATAAAACTATTCAAAAAATATATGTTTTTGCTAATTAAAGGGACTGTATGTAACTTTTTACATGTATGAATCGTTTATTATTGCAAATGAGGGAACAGGTTGTAACCTAACCTAAAAAATGAGACTTTCCGCGATGTGACGTCATGCGCACTCGCGTGTACCTACTTTCTTCAGCGCAGCTACAGGGATAGCTAACGATAGCTAACGGTTGGTTAGAAATTGAGTCCGCTAACGCAAACAAACGACTAGCCTCCACCACAACTCAGACTCCAACACAAACTCCACGGATGCACAAAAAAAACACAAAGTTCTATCTGATGAAGCCCATCTTGCAAAACAGAAATGTGACTGACGTCCAGAGAAAACTAGGATCAACATCGGCCGGTCCTTCGATTCATGGAGGGGACCGTCGTTCAGTTTTGGGTATCAAAACGGACCCCATGCTGGCAAAATTATTGAACAGATAAGCTAACATTACAGCCAAGCATTGGGCATACTGTATATAGTGATATTGTGTTTTTAGCTGTCAATCACGTTCAGTCTCGCGTGTTTCGCCTCAATGTTTTGACTGATGCTCGCTCACGTCTACGTAGTGCGAGCACAAGCGCAAGCAACAGGACGCTGACTATTGTTGACTTTACGGCCACAAGTGTCGCTGTTAACAAGCAATTTCTGATTCTTACATTGAGCAAAACTAAATATTCCACTTCAATCCATATTTGTTGGCATTTAGCCTTTCAAAAAACAAAATTTTCACAGGATAATCTTATGTATCTGCATTTGCTTGGCGGATTTGTCAAGACTTCATCACTTTATTTAAGAAACTGAGAAGTTCTATTCATTAAGGAAAGTTGATTTGATAAAAAAAAAAAGACTAACATGTAATACACTGAATCACTTTATTCAAATTGAGGATTTTTTTTTTTTTTAGGGTGATGACATGGAAGGCGCTCAGCTTTTCTTAGATACAAGTAGGAGGGGTTTTAAGGAAAATAGGTTGGGAACCACTGCCTTACACCACAACGAAGTGCACTTGGCGTGTGTTGCGTGTTTGTGTGTTTAAGTGTGAGAATTCTAGACCTAGCAACCACACTGAAGCTCTTTTGTAGCCGTTCAATGGTTCTGGCGAGTAAAAAGAATCACCGTGCGGCCAATGTGTTGTTGCACGACAAAAATATACCTGCCGGGTCCTCTCTGAAAACCGCCGTGTTGCATTTAACCGGTTGCGTTTCAGTGTGGTTTCTCTCTGAACCTTCTCACTGTCCTTGCATGACAACACTTTACATGGTTTTCACCGTCTCTGTGTACCCTTTGAACCCCGGGATCACGGGGAGACCACACCCTCACCCGCCTGCTTACAAAGAGGGGAGGTTGCCTCTAGTGACTGATCCAAGATCAGATCAGACCAAGGGTTGATGCGACACTGGGGACTGAGATACAGCTAAGCAGGGATCTGCTTAGAGGCAACTTCAACCCACATGCTTTCTGTTAACTCCACTAAGAAACAGAGATTTTTTTTTTCCCACAGGTGCTCTCCTCTAACTCTTTGTGTTGTTTTTTGTGTGTCAAGGGCGACGCTTCTAAATCGGGTTCGGAGATCGATTCCTGCGCACGAAGTATGGAGGACGTTAACGGCAGCAAGAAGGATTTATCAGCCTCTGCAGGTGAAACTGCACATGCGGTAGCCTATACAGACAACACATTACATGGCTGCTTAAATCAATGATGCTGCAAGCGGAATGCACTGGCATGAACTCAGGGATTTTTTCTAAGCCTCTCTATTACACTTGGCAAAACTCGCACCATCTGTGTTTGCACAGTTAACTGCTGGCATTTTTTCCCCTCCCAAACCTTTTGTCAGATCCCCGTAGATTACACACTGTGCTGTCTTTCTTACACAAAATGCATGTCAAAGTTGGTGATACAGCAGCAGGTTAGGCCAAAGGCATCTAAAGTATACACTGCAAACATCCCCCACCTGCTCTACGTCTGTGGTCTCCTGTTCTCAGCCTTTTTTCTCTATTGCTTTCCAACCACACTCGGAGGGCACGTGCCTGCACAGCATCAAACCAGTACAGCGGCCTCATCCATAATTCCTCACATGCCACTTCCCATACCCTCTAATTAACATTCGCGCAGACTGAAAAAGCCCAATGGAAACACTACTGCATGGAGTACAACTCCCAGACGTACGGTATCATCCCCCCTGCAGCCCCTTCAGATGCTCCGTACCAAACTGCTTACATAGCCGGAAGAGCCTAATATGCATCTTCCAGGCCTCGGATAAAAGGTTGGAAGACGGAGGAATTAGCGTTATTGAAGTTGCATTGCCCCTCTGCCATGTCATGTATTTGTGTTGCTGCCAAACATAATATTCTCTCCCACGCTCCCCATAAGATTAATGCCCTGCTGAAATATTCATGTTGCTCAATAACAGTATGAGGCATCCATTTTTAAGTATGCTGCGCTGCTTTACTGAGGGTGTAACCCCCGTGGCACTCCTCCCCATGCGCCACATCTTCCTGCTTTTCCTCTTTGTTTTTATTCAAGTTAGCACTTCCATTCTTCTCTCTATGGTGCTCTTTTTTATCAGCTTTTTTTTTTGTTGTTCTGTCCCCTCTGTCTCTCACCTCTGTCGCTTTCTTCTCAACTCCGCAATTTTTTAATGCATTAATCTCATTCCCTTTCTTCTCTTATTCATTAAAGGTGCTCTATACGATATCCAGATCATTAATATAGCAGCAAACAACTATTGTCTTTGTAAAGATATAGAGGAGTAATGTCTACCTGAGCAGAAGATGAAGTCTCTCTCTCTCCTCTTTCTCTCTCTCTCTCTCGCTCTGTGTGTTGTAATCCGAGCTTCTCCGTGCTTTGTTGACATAGCCGGGCCGGCCGCGCATGCCTTTTAGTGCATGTGAGCGTGCACCCACCCTCCGGTTCCCCCCCAGGTAAACACTGTTAGTTCTGTCAGCATGTTGCCAGAGTTTTCACTGTTAGCA
Source organism: Adelosebastes latens (assembly GCA_916700685.1). Lineage (NCBI taxonomy): Eukaryota > Metazoa > Chordata > Actinopteri > Perciformes > Sebastidae > Adelosebastes > Adelosebastes latens. The sequence goes on along the minus strand of CAKAKR010054177.1, from coordinate 12,181 downwards.
CTGTAAGCTGCCAACCGTCGACTCAGCCGTCCCCATGTTGAGAGCATTTTGCACCTCCGGGTCTGAAAAGTGAAGCCAATGCTGAAGTGCCAGGGGGCGACTCCTCTGGTTGCAAAAAGAAGTCTGATTGTATAGAAGTCTATGAGAAAATGAGCCTACTTCTCACTTGATTTATTACCTCAGTAAACATTGTAAACATGAGTTTATGGTCTCAATCTCTAGTTTCAAGTCTTCTTCAATACAGCATGATGTTCATTTAGTAAATTATGGTTCCATTGAGAGTCAAATAGACCATAAAGCAGGGGATGCTTTAGAGCGTGGCTACCTTGTGATTGACAGGTCGCTACCACGGCGTTGTCCGGTCTGGGAGTTGTCTGTGTTTTAACTTTAACCCTTTCAGTTTTCAGTTCATCAAAGTTAATTGTAACATTTTGGTCGCCTAAAAATGTCTCATTCAGCGTTCGGTTGTACTTAACTCCACCCTCTCGTGTCACTTCTGGTTGCAAAAAAACAAGATGGCGACGGCCAAAATGCCGACCTCAAGGCTTCAAAATCATAGTCCACAAACCAATGGATGACGTCACGGTGACTACGTCCACTAATATACAGCGCCTATGATTAAACCCTGGTCCTCTTTAATCCTCTCTACCACTCATCCCCTTTGCTCTTGACAACTTCTAAACCACTAAATCGTACTGTCTTCATCCCTCTTTCCTTTACTAGTAGTTCCTGTAAATGGTCACGTGGACCTGAAGACCAGCCTGACTCCGCCTCTAATCACCCACACGGCCGCCACCCCCATGCCCGTACCCAAGTTGCCGGCCGTAGGGGACCCCATCCTGGGCTACGAGGCCCGTCGAGGCAGCAACGTCTCCATAGACCCAGCCTGCTACGACAAATCACCGGTTTGTACATTTATTATTATTCTCACCAAATCATGTGGTTTTTCAAGTGTAATAACCCTGATCCAGGATGTCCCAAAGCCAACATTAATACACATGCAAGGGGATAAGTGCCAGGAATTACCCATAGCCCCTACAGCCGCCTGGCTTTCCTCCGAGTGTCTTTCCGAATTCACTGTGTCCTGCTGATGTGTGGAGGTCATAATGACTGATGATGATTAATGTGGTGTGCCGGTTCGACACTCTACTTACTGCTGCCACTGCCACTCTGTATTTGACACACTGATGATTGGGGATAAAGACTTGAGAAAATAAACCCAGATCTCTACATCTGCTCCTGTCTGCTTGTCAGCACGAATCTCTATTCAATTCAGCTCACGTCAAGCCGAGTCAACCCAATTCAGCCCGGGTTTATTTGCCTGCAACAACAACATCGCCAGAGATAAAAGATCGACACTTTTACATGCTGTCCCTCTTGTAAGTCTTTTTTCTCTGTCTTGCCCCTTTATCACTTTGCCCCCCTCTTGCCCTCCCGGTCGTCTTCCTGCTCCAGACAAGTGCCCCGAGCTCTTCCCCTCACGCCCCATGGAGCTCCGGCAGCGGCTGGACCAGTCGCCGGTCCAGCTGGAACAGCCTGGGTCGCGCCCCGTCGCTCAAGCGCCAGAAGCGGCAGTCCGGGGAGCGACGGTCCCTCCTCTCTGGGGAGGGCGGCTCCAGCTCGGACGACGAGGAAGGCGGAGGAGAAGGAGGAGGAGGCGGGTTGATGGACGAAGACGACGCCTCTCTGGCCAGGACAGACTCCATGTCCCAGTCGCAGCGAGGGCCCCGACACCGGAGGATGGAGTCAGTGGAGACCCGGAGCTCCATGGATTTGCCCCCGGATGCTCTGCTGCAGGTAGATGCTGTTTTCTACCTCTGGATAATCTCTAGCGCACTGTAGGACATTTGACTTGGAGCACAACTGGGGTTTTAAACTATATTGATACCACAATCTCAATAAATTGTAAGTCTCTCACTTGACAGCAGTTACTTTTAGTATACATCTTAAATTTATAATGTCATTGTCAATGTTTTTATGGCATTCTTCTTTGCACTTACACTAGTAAGTGCATCAATCATAGCCTTATTTCCACAGCAACATATTGCATATCTTCTGACAGCATTGCATAGCCTATGAAACATATAAAAATAGAGGCCTAGATACATTAAACACATTGAACATGATTGAATATCAGATTACATGCAGAGCACGCACGTAAACCCCTAACATCTCTGCCTAGTTTTATAAGAAAGATGCTCAAAAACAACCAAATTTAACGCTGCAACGAGAATAGAACCTTAAAAATATCTCCGACTCGCAGTGTCCCGATTTCTGCCTGTTCTTGTTGTTCTTGGTGCTCTTAGATTGCTGCTAGACCGCCTAGTTAATATGCATACAGGTGCGTGCTGGTACAGTAAACGGTTATGAAATTGCAGTGAAAATGTAGTTTTCGAAAGACTAAACGCCAACAAATAGTGTTCTGATTTCTGCCTGTTCTTGTTGTTCTTGGTGCTGTTAGATTGCTGCTAAACCGCCCTGTTAATAGGCATACAGGTGCGGGTAAAGGAGTAAACATTTATGAAAAATAAAGTTTTTGAAAGACTAAACGCCAACAAATATGGCTTGAAGCAGAATATTTCGTTGGATAAAAACATGTTTTTATGAGCGCCACGCCCCTCATGTGTGCCGAGAGAGAAAGAAAGAGAGCGAGAAAAGGTGGACTTCATGCAATGTTTCCGTTAGTTATTATTAATAATAATTTGCATTTCAACGTTATGAATGAAGTTTTGAACTGTACAGCCCCGGAAAACACCCGCTCGGATGGAGATGTTGCAGGTATGACGTACTGGCGTGCCAGCTTTGCCGGTCCGGGGAATCCCCCCCCGCCACCAGGCTTTGTATCCAAGGATGGGGAATGTCCCGTAAAAAGTTCCCAACCTCTGTGTCCATGCTGCCAGCTAGATGTCCAGCCTGATGCACGGCTGTATATCTTAACACGAAGCACCTATTGGATAACGAGACTATGGCATTTCCAAGTGTAACCGCATCCTGTCCCTCTGTAGGTGCCCTTCCTGTACCGCTCAGCCAGTATGCACAGCTCCAGGCCCCCCTCACTGGGCCAATTACGGCCCCCAGAGCATAGCGACTGCAATGGGAAGGGCTCTCCGTCAGCCCTGGGCCCCACACACGTCTCTCTGGAGGACAACACCGAGGACGAAAACGCAGAGGAGGAGTCCGCCCTGGTCAGTCTGTGTCTGCTTGTGTGCTCGTTCTTGTACGGTACAGGTTGTGGTTAATGATGTAGAGCTGAAAATTAAAGCTTCAGGAATTAATTTAGAACGTGACAAACAAGCATGAATACAAATATTTGTGTATGTGTTATAGTTATCATAATATTAGTCTTTATAGTGAGATAAAAAAATCTGGTGTTTTAACAGTGACATAGGTTACCAAAGTAAACTAATCAATGAGGTTATGAATAATGTGAACGCTAGCACTAGTGGAGTCAGAGTTACCGTTCACAACGTTAGTTTGGAAATAAATGAAAGGGTTAGTTCTTAGGGTCTGGTGACTTCGAAGATAGCGATATAACGGCTTCAGTTCCCCTTCAGAAAGGCTGTCTGGGGGCGCTGCTGTTGCTCACCTGGTAGAGCAGGCGTCCCGTGTACCAAGGTTGAGTCCTTACCGCAGCGGCCCGGGGTTCGGTTCCGACCTGTGGCCCTTTGCTGCATGTCATCCCCTTTCTGTCAGACAGCCCTTCTCGACGGGGAACCAAAGCCGTTATATCGCTGTCTTCGAAGCCACCAGACTCCATTTACAAAAGCAGTAATTTTACCTCGCAGAACCAGGGAGTTGCTGGTCTACCTCTGCATCGATCGGTTAGTTTGTTTGTGCTATTGTGTGACTTTCGTATCGTGGTGTCCACAGCAGTACATTGCTTTGCTTCCGTGTCGGTACTCCTGTCTGCTTCTCCAAGCTGGCAGCATGCCAACAGCCATCTACTGTAGGTAATACAATCCCTATGGATAAGGATATGTGTATATATATATGTAGGATTATCATCATGCAGAAACCTACCTCAGGTGGGAACGTGGGAAAACATATTTAGAAGGGCTTGGGAAAATAGTATTTTGACACTAAAATATTTGTACTTCAACCATAATTTGAATGTTCGAATATGAATACATAAGGAACACCACTGGGAAGCTACAGAATGATAGAAAAACCTAAAAAAAAAAAAAAATTATAGACCTGCCCTTTAAATACATTAAAAGATCATCTGCATTTAAATCAAGTTTACTGTCTATTGATGTTGTCGGTGGCCCTTTTTGACAAACCTTGTTTTATTCATACGTATGAAACAAACAGTTTTGTAAGAAACAAACAAATTCAAAAGCTTATCCGTGGAGAATAATTGTGGCTCACAATATGCAACAGGAAATTGTGAACATATGAATAATAAATGTACCGTGCACCTCCCGCTCCCTCCAGGGTCGTTTTGCCAGACTCTTCCGCTGGCTGGAGAAGAAGCAGCCAGAGTGGTGTCGACAGAGAGACACCTGGTCACTCTACCTCTTCCCTCCAGAGTCGAGGTAGGATTCACACCTCCGCTCACCTCCATTACTCTCCCCCTTTGGCCTGTTGTCAGTTTTGTTTGTTTTCTTTTCCTCTAATATGGGCATTTTTACATATTCATGGAAGTTGTGGGTACACAGCACTCTGGAAGTGTGTTGTTTCCGAAAGGAAAAGACTTGTAAACGGCTTCCTCCTGTGGCAGTTAGGATAAATTAGGTTGTGTATTTTAAAATGAAATGGAAAAAACGAGTTCACAGCACTTTTTAAATGATCAGTGTACAGGAAAAGACTGAGCCATCTTCTTCGCAAGAAGAGGATTCCTCACATTGCATTTAACTGACATCCCATAATGCTGACTGTAATGGCAAAGTGGTTTTTTTTGCCGCAATGTGAGCGCAGCATTTTTTAAAAAAATTTTTTTTTTCCTTCCCATATCATTCCCTCCCACAAACTCACTTCAGAAGGCTCTTTTATCTGCACATTTCTGCCATGTCAGGGGTGAGTAAGGAGCAGAGGGAGGAAGGGAGATTCTCCTACCGAGTGCTGCGTGTTATCTCAGCCACGTGCAGAATCCATCGCTTCCCACCCTCTGTCGCCCCCAACCCCCTCCTTCACTCCTCCTCCCCTTCTGGGGCTTTGATCTGTGCGTCTCTGCTGTCTATTTGGAGGATGTGGCTGTGAAGGCAACACGCTGGCCCCAGCCCGCCGCCACAGCACCGCAACATGCTAATTAAACATCAAACAACAAGTCCCCCCCAACCACCCAATAGGAACTTAACGTTACCCACCACCGGTGTCATATAATGTTCATTCAAATGAGTAGATGTTTGAAATTTTATGACTCTCAGATACGGTATAAAATAATCTCCACTGTCAGAAATCAAATGTCAAATGCATCTGCAGCACCAGAGAAAGTATTAACAACTTTTTTCCCTTTTATTTATTTATGTATTTATTTTTATTCATTTTGAAATGTATTATATATATCTATATATAGATATATATATAGATATATATATTTATTATTATGAGGGGGCGTTCATATGGGCCCAACTTCTAAACACGGAAAACACGACCCCATCACCAATATATACATAGACGCCGCATTGGACGCTTCAGCCCGTTACGACGATACGTCAACGTGGGCGCCATATTGGACCAGGCAAGACTTGCCTGTAACCCTATACTACTAAACGGGGGAGCTTCCGTTTTTCTGGATAAAAAGCACTATAACGTCTACATTTCATTTAATTAAAGTATATATATTATAAATTTAAAAAAATTAAATAAATATGGAGCAGCTGTGTCGCGTTGAAGATGATGTTACGGCAGATTCTAACTTCCGGGTTGGCCTACAAAATTACGTCATTCCTGCATCCCTCTATTTCAGTTCAACTTTAAAAGTAAAATTATTGGGAGGCAGCGAACATTAATATCGGTATTAATAATTTGTATTAAAAGGCATACAGTTTAAATTTCAGTTTCAGAAGTTGTGGATGGATGGCCATATTACAGGATCTGGAAAAGGTTAATAGAAAAAGCTCCTGTAGTCTGGTTTTGTCAGAGTATTAAGAAAGCTGAAGGATCTTGGCTCAAACCGGGCTTCTAGCTGGCTTCAATCACAGCGGGCCGCACGGTTTGGCCGTCGCTGAGAGTGACACCGAGGACACAGGCGCTGCGTGACGCCCATTCTGGCCTTGAACCGCCGCGGACGCCCGCCTGTGCTCACAATCACATCAAGAGATGGCAGCGTAGTGGGAGGCCGGAGTCCAGCGGCTTTCACACAGACCCGAGTTCACCTCAACCTGCCTTTGTGCTCTCTGTTGTTACTGCTGCTAAGGATGATTACTGTAGGGGAAGTTTTAAATGAACGGAGGAGTGGGCCGGCTACGAAGGCATACTGTGATGCAGTCACTGCGATTAGATGACTGGGCTGTGTAAAGGACAGTGATCAACATGGGGACCGGGGATGTGCAGGACTCACTGAAGGTAGTGCACTTTGGAGGACGGAACCTCGATAAATGAATAAACCTCAATAAATAAATAAATGACTCAATAAATGCATAAATATGTAATTAAATGTAGCAAAAATAAATAATATTAAAAATCAATGTAGCCATTAATTTATTGATAAATGTGACATAAATTGATATTTCTGTTTTAATTTTTCTCTTTATTTATTTCTCTTTGTATTAATTCCTTTAACTATTTACTCTTCTGTTTAATTTTCCCTTTTATTTATTTATGTATTTATTTTTTTATCATTTATTTATTTTTATTTCAGCATTTATTTTTTATTTGTTTATTTATTTTAGCATTTATTTTTAATTTATTCTATTTTTATTTTTAAATGTATGTAGTTATGCATCTATTTATTTGTGCACAATTTTCCCTTTGCATTTCCCCACTTATTTATTTCTTCAAATTTATTTATTTCTGTATTCTTTTCTTTTATACATTTCTTTAAACATTTCTTTTTACATTTCTTTCTGCATTTCTGCCTTATTATCCAAATGAGGTTGCTGTCACTCAACGTGTGTCATATGAGTGAATAAATAGGGGAAATAATACAAAGATAAATAATAAAGAAGTAAATTAAAACAGATATCAATTTGTCACATTTTAGATTTAATCTTAATATTATTTTTAATTTATTTTGGATTTTGGCAGGTTCCGTCCTCCATAGTGCATGTGGTCCCTCATACAATACATGATGAGATTATGTGGAACTACACTGAACCTTGTGGGGGAAGCGGGTCATCTGAGCAGCACATTATAACATATAGATGAGAATAGAACAAGTAGACAGCAGGGAGGAAGTTTTAAGAGTTACAGTAAATAGTGAAAGTAATGATCTGTGGCATTTTTATGTCGAAACCTTCTGTGTTGCTACTTTCCAGCCCCCCAAATGATATAACACAAAAGTGATCCAGCCTATAGCTGAGGGAGAACATTAAATGTTCTTGCCATCTGTCAGCTCTTTAGTGGAAAGCAACCATCCAGCACACAGGAAGTGATGCGGTTTATGTCTCTGGTTTGTTTTGGAATGCACAGAAGAAGAACTGGGTAATTAGCATGTGCGCCTCTTATCTATTCTAGCCTATTCCACACAAAGAGGTCACGCCGCTGCCTGTGCACCACCGACAGAAACTTACTTCAGCGCAAGATCCAAGCAAACATGTCACACTACCGCCCCCGCTGTTCAACTGACTGGGAATCGCAGTGCAAAAACATCACAGAGACTCTAAGAAGAATTTTAAAACATGTAGATGAGGAACATTAAGAGTTGGTTGACTATGTTAAAATCAGCAAACATGTTGGAAGAAAAGTGTCAAAAATGTGCAGCTTTAAATCAACAACACCACGCTGCTGGAGGCCCAGGCCATATTGCTGGGCTCGCATGAGGGAAGGGACAATCAGAACCATGACTGCACGGGGGCAGACTGTCAGACCCTGAAATCATAGACTGCATATACAGACTGACTACAAGGTCCCGTCCACACACCCGAGCGAGCCAATCACGAGCCGAGCACGGCCGCAGCTTGCAAGCGTGAATCCCCCTAGCTGCTACGTTAGCACTGTGGTAGCTGTTTGGCTAGAAAGACACACCAACTAACCATAATATCTCTATAAACTACATTTATGATCAAACTGACACGTGTCCTATTACACAGACTCGTGACGGTTGCGGAAAGTAAAAGTTACATCTCCTCTCTCGTACAATTCCCGAGCCTCCAGCTGCGTGACTACTTCACTCAGAGCAGCTGTCAATCATGACGTCGCACCCCCTTTTTATAGCATCTAATAACTAATTAAAACCAAAGTTATCAGAAAAATGAACACACTAACTAAGAACTACCTAAAATGACATAAACCAAATTTATTTGACGTGTACTTTTAGTTTGTCCCATGTCCCATCCGCTAACATGGAGAAGATGGATTTATGACCTATACTGCAGCCAGCCACCAGGGGGTGCGATTGAGATGTTTTGGCTTCACTTAATGTCCATCTTTATACACAGTCTTTGAGTTAAATGAGAGGTTTGACATCAGCAAAGGACAGGAGGAAGGACTGTTACTGACTGATGGAGGACAGAGGACAGGAGGAAGGACTGTTACTGACTGATGGAGGACAGAGGGCAGGAGGAAGGACTGTTACTGACTGATGGAGGAGAGAGGACAGGTTGAAGGACTGTTACTGACTGATGGAGGACAGAGGACAGGAGGAAGGACTGTTACTGACTGATGGAGGACAGAGGACAGGAGGAAGGACTGATACTGACTGATGGAGCACAGAGGACAGGAGGAAGGACTGTTACTGACTGATGGAGCACAGAGGACAGGAGGAAGGACTGATACTGACTGATGGAGCACAGGGGACAGGAGGAAGGACTGATACTGACTGATGGAGCACAGAGGACAGGAGGAAGGACTGATGCCATAAAAAAATGGAACTATATATATGCATTTCATGTCTTTTGAATAAAAGACTACTTTTTCATATTTTCATCATTCAAGTTTTGTTAAAATTCTTGTTATAATATCGTATCGAGATGGTGACCATATTGTGTATCGTATCGTATCGTGAACTGATTGAATCGTCACACCCCTAATAAACATCCATGCATCAAGATGTCAGTTTTTTTCAAATCCCAGGTCTAACATAAAGGGATTTTTGGGGATATTTTTTCTTGAGCGTGTGTTTTTTGTTGTGTGTGTGTGTTTGTAAGTCTTGGTGGCCTTTTGAACTTTAAAGTTCCCAGCCAGCTTTCAAACCGTGGATGAGGAACTGGCATCAGAGGCGTGTTTTTTTTCCATGTCTCCTCCCTCCCTCCTGCTTGAGGATAACACATGAATTCTTTAGCATCAAAGCTCTGACGTGCAGATATCAAAGATGAATTAGCTCATCCAGTCTGTATACTGTATGCATGATGATCCCCGCAGTCAGATGACATGCATACAGGTGTCTGCATTGCCAAATAAAGCCCAAAATCCAGATCTAAGTCTCATAATATTGTCCCCCCGCTGTACACCGATATGAGCCATCAAAGCGGATTTGATGCACGGTTTAATCTTTTCCACTGCCACATATAACAAGCGCTCCCTCTTTCTTCCTCTCTGTTGTCGTGAGCTAAAAGCCCGGGAACCTTCTCATGTCTGGTAATGAATGTCAGACATAATTAATGACTCCTTATTCTCCAGCGGTTCATTACAGAGTTACTGTATGTGAAGTGAAACAAGCTCTCTTAAATTTAATGAGAATCTTTCATTACTTGTTGACAGCGTTTCAGTAAATGTCCTTGTACAGTATGTAATGTTATTTAAAGTTTTATAGAACATACCTGGACTGAGCTGCAGTCTGGATAGGCATTTTGTTTGCTTGAGTATTTCCATTTCATGACACTTAATATGTGTACTCCACTACAGTTCACAGGGAAATATTGTACTTTTTACTCCACTACATTTTTGACAGATTTAAGTACAAGTCAGGCTACACTGTGGACAACGTACCTTCATATATTTTCCTACAAATGTCCAGCAACAAGTGTCAATTTCCGCTCGTAACATGCATACAGTCTTTTCAAAATAAACTTCTGTCTGCACAGGAAACAATCTGGTTAGGTTTAGGCAACAAAACTACTTGGTTAGGTTTAAGAAAAGACCTTGGGGTTATGATAACTTTGGAAGTGGTGTTAAGTACGGAAGTTGCGTGACAAACAAGTCAACGTTTGGGTTAACATAATTACGGAAGTGGTGTTAATTTAGTACGGAAGTAACGTGACAAATAAGTCAATGTTTGGGTTAACATAACTACGGAAGTGGCGTTAACTTGGTACAGAAGTTATGTGACAAATAATTCAACGTTTGGGTTAACATAACTACGAAATTGGCGTTAATTTAGTACGGAAGTTACATGACAAATAAGTCAACGTTTAGTTCAACATAGCTATGGAAGTGGTGTTAATTAAGTACGGAATTTACGTGACAAATAAGTCAACGTTTGGGTTAACATAACTACGGAAGTGGCGTTAATTTAGTAAGGAAGTTATGTCACAAATAAGTCAAAGTTTGGGTTAACATAATTACGGAAGTGGCGTTAATTAAGTTTGGAAGTTACGTGACAAATAAGTCAACGTTTGGGTTAAAATAACTACGAAAATGGCTTTAATTAAATATGAAGTTACTTGACAAATAAGTTAACGTTTGGGTTAAAATAACTACGGAAGTGGGGTTACTAAAGTACGGAAGTTGCGTGACAAATAAGTCAACGTTGACTTCTGGTTTCAGACGGGATATGAACAGCAGTCTCGTGGGATTACATACAAATTGATTTTGTGGGATATATAGGAATTACAGTGCATTAATTTTCATAGGAATAGCTACGAACAGTGTATGAGAACAGCCTGTTGCAGATTAAGATTTTCAACGTATTCTCATACAACGTATTCTCATACAACGTTTCGTATGATATCTTACGAAAAACTCATTCCTCCTTTTTCGTTAGTTTTCCTACGAATGTCCAGCAACACAAAAAGTCAGTTTCTGCTCGTTACATGAATACAGTCTTCAAATTAAACTTCCATCTTCACATGTAACAACTTGGTTAGGTTTAGGCAACAAAACTACTTAGTTAGGTTCAGGAAAAGATCGTGGTCAGGGTTTATTTTTTGACCCATCCCGACACTCGTGTGCCGCTATTTATATTTCCTGGTTCACGATTACATGAATTGTAAACAAATTTGATTTTGTGGGTATATATATACGAATTACAGTGCATTAAGCTGTTAAAGAGGTGTGGGCAAACATTCCAAAGGCCACAATCAACAACTCTGTGCGAAGGAAATACGTCGCACTGCACGAGACGAATGCTCCTCACACCCAGATACTGACTGGGTGTCTGGGATTCCATAGTTCATTGCCTAATAAATGTCATTTTTCAAGATAAAGCTGCACATTTTAGAGGCACACCTGTGTAACAATCATGCTGTTAAATCAGCATCTTGACATGCCGCAACTGGCAGGTGGATAGATTATCTCACATAAATTACCTAGTTAAAAATTCTTAAGTGTATCTACTCCTACCCTCAATAATCAGAGGAATCTTTGCTTTTATCATTCCAAAAAAACACCCTAGTTTGTTTTAGCTGCATGCCTTTATGTCAAGACAATTTCCATTGATTGTCACTGAAGTAACAAGTTTTTTTCCCCTCTTTCCTCAGGTTTCGGATCGTGTGCAATAGGATCATCTCCCACAAGATGTTCGACCACATCGTGTTGGTCATCATCTTCCTCAACTGCATCACCATCGCCATGGAGAGGCCTCACATCACCACTATCGTGAGTCTCAAAACCTGTTTAACCCTCATCCTACCGACATATTTAACATACAAAGACTACTGACTGAATGAACTACTGTAAGAAATGGGGCTCTGTATTGGCATGAATCTGGCGAGATGATACGTATCATGATACAGGGGTAACGATTCAATATATTGCAATACTGTGTGTAAGGCGATATATTGCGTTTTTTTTAAAGTGTATTTTAGGAAAGCTGTCATAGTATAAAGAACACACCAGAAATACACCATTTTAGAAAAGGCAAAATAACACCTTTATACTGCATGCAAAAAACTGCATGGAAAGAAAGTAGAGATAATTATCC
>CAKAKR010054176.1:0-18084 GCA_916700685.1 Adelosebastes latens | reverse complement strand
TTCAGACTTTTTTTTCGGACATTTTTTCAGAATTTTTTTTCAGACTTTTTTTTTGGACATTTTTCAGACTTTGTTTTCGGACATTTTTTTAGATCTGTTTTTTCAGACTTTTTTTCAGACTTTTTTTTTGGAGATTTTTTCAGACTTTTTTTTCGGACATTTTTTTAGATCAATTTTTTCGGACATTTATTCAAACTTTTCTTTCAGACTTTTTTTTCGGACATTTTTTCAGACTTTTTTTTTGGACATTTTTCAGACTTTGTTTTCGGACATTTTTTTAGATCTGTTTTTTCGGAAATTTTTTCAGACTTTTTTTTCGGAGATTTTTTCAGACTTTTCTTTCGGACATTTTTCAGACTTTTTTTCGAACATTTTTCAGACTTTTTTTTCAGACTTTTTTTCGGAGATTTTTTCAGACTTTTTTTTCGGAGATTTTTTCGGACATTTTTTTAGATCTGTTTTTTTCGGACATTTTTTCAGACTTTTTTGACTGTACTTTGATTTTCTGCTATCTTGGCCAGGGCTCTCTTGAAAAGAGATTTTCTAATCTCAATAAGATTTACCTGGTTATATAAAGGTTTATTAATAATAATAGCCACTATTTTTAACCTTCACTGCAATAAAGACAGATATAAATGCAGGTATTGTGTAAGATTCGCCGAACCCACAATACAAATTAGTTAATGAGCTTCAGTCAATGCAGTACCTCAGTGAAAAGATGAAATGTCTCACGTACTGTACAAGAAAAGCAGAGCTCCTAACAATTCCTGGCATCTTCAAAGCTGTAAATCTCTGCAGAGAGCAGTAAGTGGTGTGTCACAGATGCTAGGCCGTGTTGACAAATGAATATTTATGACAGTGGGAACCATAACAATTAGCATTAGCTTTCATCAGGTTTCTGGGTTAAATTACTCCACTCATGAGATTCCTCAATGCCTTTGAACATTAAAACACTAAATTGACAAGGAGGATGGGCCACCACGGAACAATCACGCTGTAGAGACGGCAAAATCAGCATGGGTGCTTTAAAATACTGCTATTTATCACTCAGTATCACAAGTACTGTCAAATATTAATGTCATAAACTTGTCATACGTATCTTACTTTCATTTTTTTTAAACCATAGATGGTCTTTAAAGTAACAACCCATTTCACATTACAGCCCCCGTGTACTAAAAACAATTCAACAAAGTATACCGCTTTGGCAGTTACAATAAATTATTGTATTTCATTGTTTACTGCTAACTGGAAATGGTTTAAGGTGTGTTTCCAGAGTTTAAACTACACCTTTGGAAAGGTACTGCCACTTGTGACACAGAGTGTGAAAAATGTTTTAGCAAAATGTTTATTTCCTTGATGTCCAACAACCTTCTGAAGCTGTCTAATCTCTATTTGTCTCTTGTTTTAACTTTTCCCAGCTATAAGTTGCTCCTCTGTTTGTGCATTGCATGTTGTTCATTTACAGCCTGCTCAAAACTCAATTTAGTATGCAAACTAACATATTTGAGTTGTAGGGGTGGAAATTTGAAAATAAAATGCAATACTTTATCATCACCACATAGAATCAAAAATAAATTCAGAAGGAAGAAATAATTATGGACGCTTACAACTTACAGCTGGAGATTGTAAGCTGTCACACCTGATGTCTCGTCAATGTCAGCTACAGATGCTGTGGCTGCTTCCTAGCCTGTGTACTTTATTTAGAATAAAATAGCAAATTACCTTCTTTGTAAGTCTATTGCAGCACGGATTTGTGAATGTAACTAATACGTCTGGGTGTAGTTTTAGCCACTAGGGATGGCAATGTTGGTCTGTCGGTCCACCACGCTGAAATATCTCAACAAGACATTTATGTGCCCCCAGAGGATAAACCTGCGTGACTTGCATGATCTTCTGACTTTTCCCCTAGAACCATTTGATCTCATTTGTTACAGATATTCATGGTGCTCAAAGGATGTATCTTAAAATCTTTGGTGATCCCCTGACTTTTCCTCTAGTGCCATCATGAGGTTCACATTTGTGGTTTTGAGTGTATTGGATGGATCGCCATGTAATTTGGTGCAGACATTCATATCCCTCTCAGGATGAACTTAAATACATTTGGAAATCCCCTGACTTGTCATCTACCGCCACTACTTGGTCAAAATCTGCTAAACTAATCACATTACAAGTAGGAGTATACACGCACATCCAAACCAAACTGGGCTAGTGCTGAGCTGAAAGTGAGCAGATCATGAAATTATCAAATGCATAGCTCGCACACTGCAGGGTACCAATGTCCACTTATTTATTACCCCTAGGTGACATTTCGAGCACAACTATTCATCATCAGAATAAAAAAAAAAATAGTCTGATGGACAGCAGTTGTAGCTATTCACATTCCCATTAGGCTGAGCTGCTCTTTGTCTTTAGTGCTGATTAGCTAATGTTAGAATGCTGACAGGCTCATTTAAGATGTGAACATGGTAAACTTTATACCTACTAAACATCAGCATGTTAGCGTTGTCATTAAAGGTCCCATATCATGCTCATTTTCAGGTTCATACTTGTATTTTGTGTTTCTACTAGAACATGTTTACATGCTGTAATGTTAAAAAAAAACGTTATTTTCCTCATACTGTCTGCCTGAATATGCCTGTATGCTTCTGTCTGAAACGCTCCGTTTTCGTGCATTTTGACAGAATTGCAACAGAATTGCGTTGCTAGGCAACAGCTTTGGTCCTGGTGTACTTCCTGTCAGCTGATGACATTCACATGCACTGCAACCAGGAAATAAACTGGGACACATTTAGAATGTTTACGTTTAAAACTGTGTAAAGGGTCTAAATATTGTATATTCGTGACATCACGAATGGGCAGAAATCCTGACAGCTTGTTTCAAATGCAGAGTTTCTGAATACGGGCTGTGTGTATTTCCCTGTGGACTGAGTGTTTCGATACTTTCACAGTATTTATATAGGACCTAAGCCTGCTTTATAATAAAAAAAACAAGAAAATCTCACTTTTTTATAATATGGGACCTTTAATTGTGACTCATGAACATGTTAGCATGCTGATGTTAGCATTTCGCTCACCACAGTACCTAAGTACAGCCTTAGAGAGCAGCATGGCTTGGCCACTTTTTATTACATTATAACATAGCCTATAATGCCGCTCCATCAACTCTTGCTTGCTTTGTGTAGAAACCTCCGATGTGACCTTCACGAAAAAAAGCCTCACATTGGAAGCTGCCAAATACAACAAACCAACATTACAGTATAATGTGTTTATGGATACATGCATGCTGTCTACCTGTCAATTCTCAGCCCTCCTACTTCTGACCCCCCGAGCTGCCTGTGTTATTTTTAGAAGTATTAGCAGCTGATTAAGCAGTTGTGTTGCCTTCCGGGCCACTAACAAGGTGTTGGGGCAGCAGATGAGGCCGGCCTGGCGGACCTTCAAGTGTTGGCAGTGCAGTAGTAGCACGGGATGTTCTGACAAGCACACGCTGGAGCTGCACAGTACCCAGTCTGAGGGCTGAGGCATCTGTTCAGTGCACACATGGGTGAATCTATGTACAGAAACACACACTATACACACTCTAAGACTTGATATAACAGCCCACAGCCAAAACAACACTGTGTAGACTCATTCTATCACTCAGCATTTATAGTAAAAATTTGATAAAATGTCCACTACTAAGATTCATGACCGGAAAAATAAGCTTCTAGCATTACTATTATTTATCTAATTAGCATGTATAATTGAATATGAATATTAAATGACAGCATGGCTGGACTAGTATCATTTCCCTGAATCAGAATCTAGTTAGTAATCACATTAAAGTTTTAATCGTCATAAAATTGGATAATGGCAGGGAACAAAGCAGCATGGGTTTCCACATTGCCTGGATTATCCAATCATCAATCTTTGTGCTAATCAAATACATTAAACACTACTTTTTTCAAACCATTAAGGAAAGAGGAGAATATTATAGTGAACTTACTGTAATTCTCTTCCCAGTGTATAAGTTTTTCAAAGTCAGAGATGCTATGGGAAACAATGACTGAGAGTCTGTCATGCTAAATACAGTATCTCTCCACTAACAAATGCATCATTTGTGCTGCTTTACAGGGTTTCTTCCCCCAAAACAATTTGTCTGCATCTAAGAGAGCTATTTTAGTTTGTTCCAAAGCAACCCGCAGGCTGTCATATCCCTGAAAACATAAAAAAAAAATGGAATTCACGAATGAGTCCCCGAATGATGAAAAGAATTCCATTTTCAGTTCATTGTTCAGAACAAATTCATTCATATCTCTCCGTCCTTGGCTTGCTGTAGACTGAGTTCAATGTAAAGCTACAGTGTGCTGACTGGAGACTCAGGTAGGGAAATCACAGTGGGGGAGGTGGGAAATTGTTCAGCAATGAACTCTTCTTACGTTTCCTTCGGCATCCTTTTACAGTTTCAGGTAAGTGTTGACATAAGTCTTAACACTGCCATACTTTACTGTCTTTTAACTGAGTTTGAATGAATGATCACCTTTGGCTGTAGTTCTCGTTACTCCTAGAACATACAGTAGTAGATGTGAAAGTACCTATTATATTGTTATATTGTTTCATTGTGTATTAAGGCTGCAACGATTTGCCGATTAATCAAGTAGTTAATACACATTATAAAACAACAATTTTGATAGTTGAATAATCAATTAAGTCATTTAATGAGGAAAAATAAGGTATGTTTGCTTTTTTCAGAGCATATCTTTGGGTCTCCAAGTCTGAAAAAACTGTTAATTTGAAGATATCTCCTTGGGGTTTTATGGGGGGACTAGCTGCGTCCAAGATAACTCCCCGTTCTCTCACTCCCCAGTAAATAATAAACACTCAATAGTTTAACTCAATACTGAGCAGTAAATTGAGGTTTTGGACATTCAGTAATCACAATTTTCATCTGTCATCACTGACAGGTGTAAAGTCACTCAACTGTAATTTTCACATCTGTAAAATGTGGAGCATTGCATTGCCATGGACACTTTTACTCCATTGTAGAATTTCAAGGGCACTACATACAGTAGTGGATACATTTGCACACTCAAAATTCAGACACTCAAATAAAATGGCAGACAGTAAATAGTGCACTACAGGGAGTTATTTATTTTTACAAGAGTGTTCCGCCTAGTCCCGCACCGTGATTGGCTGGTGCGCATTGCCTCAACACACCCTTGTGATTGGATGCTTTTCTCTTGCTGTCGAAGCAGTGAGGCGAAGCTCTGCTCCTGGCCGGAGGAGGTGCTGCTGCTGCCGGGCGCAGAGCTCTCCACCTCCCGCCGGAGCAGGATGAGGGCGGCAGCAAAGCTGGATCTGGGTCTGTCCGCGGTGGAATCATTCCTTTTACAAAAGTGGTGTATATTTATTGTAACTGTGTATACCTGCCTTTCTCTATCTATTTAAACTCCAGATTTAAGGTGTTAGGAGCCGTGAGCCATGCTGGACTGGGTAGCTGTGAGAGAGAAAGAGAGAGAGAGAGAGAGCAAGAACTGCACCTTTTAACATATTTTATAAATGAATCACAGTAATATTTCCCTTTTTGTATAAATAAAATTGTGCATTTTTTGATTACTCATGTCTCCAAAGTATCCTACAGTTGCTCTTCAATTCCTACCTAGGATCATCTCAAGCATAGCTTTTTTCCCCAGATAAAATAAATGTTATTTTAACTGAAATCCTTTAAATCCTTTAAATAATTTTGCCTATTTTGTTATCTTATAGCCTATAGTTCTCTAACCCTATAATTTTAAAGTTACTAGGAAGTTTTAACTGGTTATGAAACAGTCTCAATTTAATACTAATGCCTCTATCTGACCTACATCAGTAAACAGGACCATCAGCGAGAAGATTGGCTATTTCTAGTAAGTTATTCTTAATGCTTGACACCGCTGCCACCGGGTCGGATTCAACCATGGACAGACCCAGATCCGGCCTCGCTGCCGCCTTCGACCTGCTCCACTGGGAGGTAGGCAGCAGCAGCTCCTCCTCCGGCCAGGAGCAGAGCTTCGCCTTGCTGCTCCGACAGCAAGAGAAAAAAAATTCAAACACAAGGGCGTGTTGTTCTTGTATAACCACAACATGTCATGCAGGGATTACACAAACAATATTTAATGCATTAATAAGTAAAATTTAGAGTTGTTAGTTGGCAGATTTTGTTTCTTTTGGAGAAAGTCAGGCTAGCTGTTTCCCCCTGTTCCCAGTCTTAATGCGAAGGTGGTAGCTTCATACAGTTTTTACCTCACAGACAGTGGTATTAATCTTCCCATCCAACTCTCTTCAAGAAAGCGACTAGACGTATTTCCCAAAATGTTAAAGCTATTGGTAGTCCAGTAGCAGTTCAACAAGTATGCAGTAAAACATCTGTTTGTTTCTTTTTTATCTAAAATTGATCATGAAAAATGCACTTTTTATACAAGATATTTTGCGCACAATTAGAGTCAGGTTCTTCACCATCAGTTATACAGAGTAACAAGACCCATCTTGCACATCATTCCATATTGTCTCCCTTTCCTTCCTTTTTACCAGCAACCCTGAGAGAAAATAACTATGTTTAACAAACCATGAAATTGTGCCGACAAGACCCAAGAGGGCGGAAATGAACAGAAGGAGGGGGGAACAGGAGTTTAAATTTAAGTCTTAATTTGAAGGGCCTCATTCCAATAAATGAGACGTTCAGTACCTGAAATAATATGTTAAAACAACTGCAGGCATGAGATGTCCAACTTATTGAACTACTTTTTTGTTTTTTAAAGTTATTCACTAACTTAATATATTTCCCTTGTCAGATAGTGACATTTCAGGTGAGATGTGTTGCTTTTTGTTTTGAGCACTGTGTGAGATGACATTGTTGTCCCAGAATACATCTAAGGCATTTTGAAGCAAACTCTTTCATATCATCCAAAGGTGGTGGTAGGTGGGTTTAGGAAAGAGGATAAGGAGACTGAACCTGTCACTTCACTGTTTTTGTCACCGGAGGAGACAAAGAAAAGCTGGCTTGTATCCTTATTATCTGCTATTTGCGCTCTGGCATTTTTCTTTCCTCGTGTCAGATATGTTGTTTGTCAAAGAAAAATATATCTCCTTCTTCTTTTAAAGGAACACTTATTTATCTGTTGGGTTTATCTGTAATACCTTTACCTTGCACTACCAAGAAAATGCAAAATCATCAACAATAGCCTATAATTTAATGTAACTGAAATACTTTAAATGTCTTAACATATTGAATCTTTGGTGCTTATAAATCAATATAACTCCGTAAATAAGTTAAGCTATTTAAAATGTGAATTATTTTCTTTTTGTGTAAGAGTAACAGTTGAAATTTAAGCATTGAAAGGAGTTGAAGTGTCAGTTAAGATGAAATTGCTGAAAACAGTTGTAGTATTAGTTGATGGGTAAGCACTGAAGGCTGTGTGTTAAAGTGTCGGTTGAAGAGGAAGCTCTGAAAGTAGTTGAACTGTAAGTTGAGTAAAATGTGAAAGTAGCCGAACTGTAAGTTGAGTAAATAAAATATATGAGAGCAGGTGAACTATCGATTAAAGAGTTCTCGATGAATGCAGTTGAAATTTCAATTGATGTGGAAGTGGTGGAAATAGTTGACATTTAAGTTTAAGTAGAAGTGCTGGATACAGATAAAGTTTCTGCACTGTGAGCAGTTGAAGTGTAAGCAAAGCTAGTTTGTATCTGTATCTCTTATCGCACTCTGCCATTTTAATTTCCTGATATCAGAAATGTTGTAAGTCTCAGAAAATGTATATTTTATTAAAAGGAACATTAAGTAATATCTGGCTTTTGTCTATACAGTAGTACCTCTACTGTCATCAACAGTCGCCTGTAATTCATGCAAATCCTAGTCACATTTACACAGTGCGCTACGTAATGGACCCAACAGAGGGGTTAATTGAAGATGTAAAACATCACACTAGGGCTGTCATGATATCAGACCAGATTTCACTACACGATTATCGTGTACAAAAGAATTCACGATAACAATATTATCGCAATATCAATATAAAATTTGAAAAAATAAATGTTTTCAGTCAAATTCATCTTTAATTTTGTTTATTTTGAGTTTTGTCTCTTTTTTGGCAAATTAATTACACTCAATATAAGAGTGTAGGGAGGTAGAGAGAGAGTCTGTAACCCCTTAAGAGGAGCTGATTATTTAAACAATATTATGTATATTATCAATATGGTATCAATATTTCATTTTATCTTTCAAATATCACGGTTATCGTCAATATATGTAAATCGCGACAACCCTATTTTATACAAACACATTTAGACACTGGTGGAAATTATATGTTATACAAGGCTAATAATATAACAATGATATAAACATATGTTTATGTCGGAGAGATTCTGAACTCTGAAGCAGGAAAATGTACACAGAGAGTGCAGCAAAGCCACAAAACTCCACAATCTACCTGAAATATGAGTCCACTCTGGCAATATATCAGACCATAAACAAGCCAGAGTTACCAAAACAATTCTATCATTTCTGCTCCAAAAACTGGACTGCCCTCCTCAACCACTGACCCTGAAAAATTCAGGAGTGTGGCCAACTCTTCACAGCTTCCTCCAAATGCTGTCTCTTCCTCTGTACTTCATGATTTTAACCTTCATTTAAAAGTTTTACTTTACAGTCAGACACATTCACACCTGGGAGCGGCTCAAAACTACAGTACTAGAACAGCTGCATCCCCAACGGTGGTTCATAAAGGCAGTTTTTAAAGACGGATTTTGTGGACGTAAACTTAACCATGTCTGTCCTTTTTCTCTTTACCACTACAGGGGGCCCAAATTCCTCAAGGAAGTGCGAGGCCTGGTTGGCAGTGCCAGGCTCGCACTGGGTATGCCCAGTGCGGGACACAGGCAACGGGCATCACGCCAACCCACGCTGAGCCTCCAAGCTGTCTGCACTCCCTCACTGCTGTGTCAGTATGATGAAAGAAATACATTTACATTAATCATGTCGCCATGCTTCTCCAAGGACTCACCCTTCCTGTTGTCCCTCTCTCCATAAAAACATAAGAACACCCGAGACATTAATTAGGCGTAGATTTTCTTTTTAACCAGTGAACAGATTCAACAAGAGCTATTTTAAAGTTTGAGGCTGTTGATAGGCTGCTCTCCCCAGAAAACAACAACTCTAAGGGATTCGTTTCAGTCACCAAAGGACAGAGAAGACTAGTACGACCAGTACAGCTTTAATGTACTACTACAGTAGCAGCGGCGGTGGTAAGGTAGCAGTGCTACCGTATGTTGTTCTCAGGTCAGACATTATGACAAAATATAGCTTTAAAGGCTCAGTGAGTAGGATCTGGCTGCATCCAGCAGTGAGGTGGCAGAATGCAACCAACGGAAATTTCTCCGTGTGCCAAGCATGAAGGAGAACTACTGTGATCAACGCGAAAACGTGAAAACGCAAATAGCCCTGTGTAGAGCCAGTGTTTGGTTTGTCCATTCTGGGCTACTGTAGAAACATGGCATCAGGCTTCCTGAAGAGGACCTGCTCCGTATGTAGATATAAACGGCTCATTCAAAGGTAACAAAAATACAATGATTTTTATTTTCAGGTGATTATACACACATAAAACATACTTATTAATATCATAATCCATTTTTGCCAATAGATCCCCTAAATGTTACACATTGTTCCTTTAAATGTATTACTAGTGCTTCAACTAAGTGTTATTTATCGATTAACCCGCAGATAATTTTTTAGATTTATCGATTAAATGTTTGGTTTACAAAACAAGTCCATTTTTAATGGATTCCATGGCGACCAGTTTTTAAGGCAGAAAGTATCAAAACTTGGCTACAACTAACAGTTGTGTGCATTATCGTTTAATCTGCAAATTATATTCACAATAAATATATAGATTTAGGCTATGAAATGTTAGCCTAAATAAATTGTGAAAAAAGCCCATCAATTTCCCAGAGGCCAAAGTGACAAGAAAAATAAGCAAATTCTGACAATTAAGAAGCTACAACCATCAAATGTTTGGCATATTTGCTTTTTAAATGACTCAAACGATGAATTATCAAAGTATTTGAAGTATCATTTTGCTAGGATGCCAACAGAGCTGCATTATATAGTAGTTTAATTTGTTCTAATTGTTTCCTATTTACACTCCAGCTGTTACAATATGTTTGGCGAGAGATTATATGTATTAGCAGTAGAGCAATACGTTTAACTTGGATTGACTGCTTGTCTGCTTTGTAGCTTCTGCAATTGAATATCATTGACTGTATTAATTAGAGCTACCAAATGACTGGAGTGTGCTTCCATTTCACACACTGAGATGGTGAGCTGAGGATTCTCAGAGGGACCATCAGCACCGCAAAATACAGCAGCATAATGAACTTATCTTGTGCATCCACCAAACAGGCATTATAGGTTTTTAATGTTGGCATAATTACTTGATCGTTATCATAACAGTCTGAGTGTAACGGAGAGTTTATCCTACTTCAGATTTGAAATCACAGCTGCGGTTGGATTTTTTTCAATACATTTTAAATGATAATGGTTGACCTCTGGATATACATGGCTGTAGCAGACCATACAGCTGGTTACTAGTGGAGGACAAAGCTTGTGTTGCTTTTTTATTTTATTTTATTTCACAGTTGAGTACCTATGCCCTACATTTACATTTCAGGATTTACCAAAAAATAACACCCAAAATCTATCTTTTGTGTGTGCACCACTTTGTACTATATTTAGGGTATATTGGCAAAATGTCAAAGGTTTGGAACATATAGGGTATATGGATGGACAGAAAGGTTAGGTGGATTATGCTTTAGATGTTTCAATGGATTTTTTTTATCAAACGTTAGTAAATTAATCGATTGGTCAACATTACTGCAACTATAATCAATTAATAATGTCAGTCATTTTGCAGGCAAAAATATCACAACCTCTAGATCCAGCTTCTTAAATGTGAGGCTTGGCGGTTTTTCTTTGTTGTATTGTATTGTATTGTTGGTTGAACAAAAAAATATATATATGTCACTTGGGCACCTTGGATAAAGGGTCTTTTGTATGATGTTTTAACTTCTCATATATATTTAGCGATAATGAAAAAAGTTAGTTGTAGTAATTTCTTCTCATAGACTGAATTTTTTCCAAAAAAACTGGTCATTATTTGAATCCATTATAATTGACTGAATTTAAGATGTCCAAAGCTGCTGTTTTCTGCCAAGGAGGAAACTACAGTTTAAACCTTTCAAGTCTAGATAAACCGAGTGCCTGATAATCAAAAACTTTGAGCGGAGTATTTATGTGAAATCGGAGGGTATGAACAACCTTAAAACCAGGCAGTAAATTGCAAGTAGACATTGATAGTAATATTGAAAGGGTATCCTTATCTTAGCGAAACTCCTTTTGCAAAAGCAGATGGTAATTATCAGAATCAGACTGCAGTTGAGTGACAACTTGGCTCTGTTAGTCTCCACACTAGATGCGATTGAAGTCCTCGGTATGTTTAAAACATGTTCTCAATTAGAGCGACAGGCAGCCAGCTGGCTGTGTCTTTTAAAAGACATGTTCCCCTCACAAACAGGATGTATAGCTCTACATGTATTTAATTATTGATCTGACCATTAGAATCAGGTGAATGATCATCTTTGTGTCCACTTTGACTAAAGCACATTTAGAAATGAAATGACATGCCATTGGAGGAAGATCTATACTGCAATACATGCCTCACTGACTTGTGATGACCCATCTTGTTACATTACATTACTGTGACGATAGATACTGAGGTCCTGCTGTTTGCTCAGTATTACTTCTGTGCAGTTTGCAGTCTTTTGGATCTATTACAGGAACAAAGACATCATGTTGGTTTCAAATATGCAATCTGAGCACAGCCAGCAGATATGATCATTGCGTTTTCCAAGAATACAACAATACTTGCCTATGAGATATTTACATTTAAATAGAGATTGTCATGCTAAGTGAACAGATGATTGAACAATGTTTTCTCTGAATCCGCCCTTGAAATCTTTATTTCAACTAGAAGACATAAGCTGAAATCTGAGCTGAGCTGTAGGCAAAAACCAAAAGCAAATTATCCTCACATACTTGGTACATAATCACCTTTCAGTTCTCTATTATGGTTTTTAATGTTCCAATTTCCCTTTATCTGTTGAATTTTCCACCCTTTAGCCTACATCTTGTTGATTAGCTGTGAAGTACTTGATTAATATTCCAGGCCTGTAGGTCAAGATATGGATGTGCAGTTGGACATAATATCTACAGAGACCTTCGATATCATTTTGAGATACACAGTCATAAGTCTAATTATCCATGTGGTCTGCAGAGAGCCTGCAATGACACTCCAAGTTCATGTCTTTTTCAGAGGAAGGCAAAAACATTATTGTTTACTCTGAATCAGAAAATACAATTATTTTGATGACTATCAGCCCACGCTCACATCTGGCTAATTGCCCATGAAGTCATTTCCATAAATAATATCTCCTGTTTATTACATGGGCCCCATCTGTCATACGGGAGTAATCAAATGAGCACAGTGACTTTGAGTAATGGCACTTGCAGGTTTATATTCGAATACTCCACCACAAAGCAAATGAAGTGCAGTTCTGCAGCTCATAGCACACCTATCATTTCAACAGGTAAATGATTCCCTTAAGCTAAGGATCATATCAAATATCAAGGTAGAGAGGTAAAGGTTTTTTAGCCATGCTATCAGCGCTTTAGAGATGGCAATGTTGGTCTGTTAGAAACCCATTTTGGTTGGGAATGAAATATCTCATTGAATATTTGATAAATTGCCATGAAAGTTTAAACAGACATTCGTGGTCCTCAGAGAATGAAGTCTACTGACTTTGGTGATCCCGTGACTTTTATTCTAAGGCTATCATCATCATCGGGTCAAAAGTTTTACTTATCCAGCGAAATATCTCAATATCTACTGGATCTAGATTGGAACAAAATTTTGGTACAGACATTCATGGTTCCCAGAGGACGTATCGGAATGACGTTAGTATTAGTGCCTCCAAGAGGTTCACATTTGTGGTTCTAGTGTAAGTGCTCTAAATGTCTATGTGCTACAGAAATCCATGTTCCTCTCAGAATGCACTGTAATTTTGGTGAGCCCTTAATATCCTTTTTCATCTAGTGACATCATCAGGTAGAAACTTTAATTCGTCCAATACTTTGGTTTACACCTAGAAAAATGACTTTCCCATCAGCCTCAGCTGTACTTTGTGCTTAAAGCCATTCAATTAATTTTCCTAAAAACACAATGTATAGACTCATACAAAAATAATGCCTCCCAATCATCACTTATGACCCACTAGAAGTGTGTGGCGGTGTCTGTATCTACAGAGACCCTGCCCTCTGCCTGTATTTTCTCTTTTCTTTTCATGTTTTTTTTTCCAGGATCGTAAGCACACATCCAAGACAAAGCTACAAAAATGGCGGACACAGTGCCGAAAAAGCACAAATAGTGAGGCGAAATGTCAAGCGGATAAAGCTCGTTCCAAAACGAGAGTGATCTGGGGTTGGCTTTCACCCACTGGCCAGGGAGAAGGGGCCAACTTTGAATGTTGGGTTTACAAATCGCAACCAAGAAATCCTACTCATTGTGTCTTTAACAAGCTAACCCGCTTACCTACGATGGTGACAATGATAAACGTGATACAGTATGTTTTAAACATGATAGCATGCTGACATCAGCAGTTATCCACTTTGCTTAAGTACAGCTTCACAGAGCAGTTAGCATGGCTGCAGAGTCTTGACTGGAGATGTCCTGAGCCAATCATAAGGATCAGTATTGGGTCTGATCTGGGCATATTTTAATGGATTGGTGTTGGCTAAAATAAAAACAATCATAATTCAATCATTTCTTGTGTTTGTCCGCATCAGCCTGCTAGTGTTGCTGCTCTCCTTTCCCACAGCCGGCTCGACAGCACAGAGTGTTGCAGCATATCAAAGTGAAAATTTGTGTGTGAATATGAGAAATTATTTGGGCGCACTGGTGAGTGACTCGGAGTTCTCTTGACAGATTCTACTTTCTTTAATGGGTTGCTTTGTAGAAAAAAAAAACAATGAAAAGGTTTAACAGTATGACTTAAGCTACATTTCCATTTCACCTTTCTTTTCTAGTCTTCTGACAAAGTGTCATACAACCAGATGCTAGCTGCTGCCCTGTTAAAAGTGTTGGGTAAATGAACTAACATACTAACTAATATCCTAGATTTCAACTCCCTCTGATTAAAACAGACCTAGACCAATAAAGCAAGGCAGAATGCTGAGATAAATATGCCAATATTCTGCAGATGCAAATACTTACATCAAAATAAAATTGCACATTAGACCCAAAAGCTCCACTCTGTTGCTAAAAAGCTGAACACTAATGTACATACCCCACTACTTAGTGTTAGCACAGAGGTACCCAAAATACTGTTTCTAGGATAACTTGATGTGGACAGTTTCAAAGATGATATTTAGCAGAGTCAATTAAGCAATTATATGGTCCATTTGACTGCTGACCATAATGTCCCCCACTGTTTTCTGCTTCAGTACCCGCTGTGTCTCTGTAATCTTTATAGAGTGTTTGATTTAATATTGGTGTACCGGCAAATGACTGTTCTCAGTTTTGCAAAAGACTTCCATAAATGTTCAAGTTGAGATAATGGCTTATTTGAACTTCTTCAGTCTGAAGAAAACATTTAAAAGGACTGGAGTTAAGAAAAATCCTAAGTGTTCTGAGTGACTGAAAACATAATTAAGAAACTGTGATTACATTTAAACTCTGATTAAATTTAAATTCACTGTTCCATTAACAATAGTCCTTGATGTTACTCTCAAATTAAGTAGAATTAAAAATGATTGCATCCAAATTGAATAGATAAACTTGTACAGAAGTGTCGGTGGTTTGCGAGTTCCTTGCTATTAACAGATTAGGATGTCAGCAAATGCTTCACTCTTCACCAGTCTACATCTATTTACATAATGTGTATATGTGTTTACCATTTTAGCTGAGCTTCTACCGAGCTTGTGTTTTCATCTCTCGGCTACTGAAGTATGTTCTAGTTTGTGGTCTTTAAACTTGTAAATTACAGTACAATGTGCACAATTCTGTTGCTAGTGGGGTCTGTTGGGTTTCATGACATGCCGCCGTCAGCTGCCTAATGGAGCTAAAGATGCAAGACATGAGGTTTTTACTTTTAATGAGATGCCGCCTTGGGCCGTGAGACACTTAATTATACCTTGATAAACAAATCAAATTCCAATACTGTTCCCTGATGATAAGCATTTAGCAGTTTAACTACTGAAGTGACTTGTGGCGCGCCAACAGTTATGTGTGACTGAATAGTCAGTTACATAGCGAGTAGCTCTCAGGCACGGTTGGCTTCACCTGCAGTGTATCTTAAATGATACGTTTAACTCTACATCAACTTAAGTGATTGATAATTATTTTTCAGAGTCCCATGAATCATGTGGGTCAGAGTAGAGTGAAGAGATGTCATGCATGCCTTCATCAGTCGGCAGAAGTAATTTTATTCAGCTTAATTACTTACTTCTAAGTAATTACTCTACTCTAAAAAGTGTTTTTCTATGAATACAACATGGCAAGTTTATCCTCAAACTAATAATTGAAAACTTGAAAATCCTAAAATAAAAATGTCCAAGTTTTATATGAATTGAATGAGGTGTTTGAATTACAGTAGGCCTACAAGAAATATTGATAAACATTTTTTTTTTTATTAAATTATGTTTTATCAACTTGCTAATTGTAAAATATTATATTGCCAGAAATGTGATCAAATAATGCCGCCCCACTGTCAGCGCTACCAGTATAACTGTTCAAAGGAGTAATAACCAAATTTCCCATTAACGACCCTCAACAATGATTGTAAATTTGAAATTTCTAAAATAAAATGTCCCAAGTTTTATCTAAATTGAATGAGGTGTTTGAAATACAGTACAATAAATACTGATGAACAAAGAATTGATTATCAAATTATGTATTATCAGCTTGCTAATGAAGATATTATATTGACAAAAAATGTAATCAAATAATGTAGCTCAACTGTAAGACCAACAAGTATAACTGTTCAAAGGAGCTATAACCATTAACGACGCTCAAGTACAACTGATACGACTTTGTTGTTGGATTGCGGTGACACATATGATTAATGACATGATAAGTGCTCAAATCTGATGTTTTCGTCTGCCACCATTTTTGATCTAAAGCAGAAAATTTGAGTAATAAGTAAGTCACATGCTTCATGTATGTCATGATGTATTTATTTGTTTTTATTTATTTACCAACTTTTCCACCTCAGCCAAGAAAAAAAAACGTTTCTACAATATGTTAACTTTTTTCCGAATTTCCAGCATTTCCATTCAAGGTTTTTTATGCAAAAATTCAAAATGTGCATTAAAACAGGTTGATGGGAAATGCAGTCATTATGTTAACCAGAACAGTACATGTTCTTTTGGTTATCATCACTTCCGGTAATTGACACAGGGGTGTGGTTTCACCTATTTTTCACCTGTTCACTTGGACCGCGGGAGTTAAACAAAGAGGGTGAGATAGGCTTGGATATTTTCTGTTGACCGTCACTTCACGTTTAGTTACTCCAGTTACCCTTATTGTTTGTAATTCCTTTAATTTAATAAACAGTAAAACGCATCTCGACTTTTGGACTTTTTGGAACGAGTCACACAGTAAAGAGCCTACTTCAGCCTCTTAGCGGCTTTTTAATTGATAGTAGTCGCTACAACTGTAATATGTACAAGTGATGTTTTAAAGTGTAATTAAAATACAACACATTTTCTTTGATCATTTATCTGCCCTACACTCACTTGTCACACTGTGTGATGATTAATACCTCTGATATTTGTCTCTGACAATCAGTGTCATCTGATGAACAGAAGTGTGTGATGAACAGGATGCACACTTACCGTTACAGTCGGAGTTCCATCTGAACATCAGTGTGGCAGTCCGGTCAACTGAAAGACAAAAAGGGATGATTGGGCAGTTGAGTTGAAAGTTAATATTCGCCTTGATAGTGTTTTCTTCTTGGCTGTTACAGATTGATGGCAGTTTTAACCTTGACGTGTCATCAATCACCTGTGATACGGTGGAGATTGCTGGCGTGTGAGAGTACTGGCTCAGAAGAAAGAGTGAATGCAACACCACTCCTTCAGCACAATAATGATAGAGACCTAACTTGCCAAGATGAAAAAGGGATCAGGAATGAAGGATTGAGTCTACACTCCACTATAATAATCCCAAAGGGTGTTTACCTTCTCACCAAGGATCAATGCTTCAGTCCCCATGGGTCTTTGTAAGGATGAAATGATGATTAATGGTGTCGTTTGAAAACATCAGTGCCTAGTGCAGGTACTGTAGACTGGGTTTCCTCCTTTGGTACATTCCTTAATTAATTATCTCCTTCCTCTTGTCTCCCCTATTTCCTTTCCTTTGTCACTGTATTTTTTTCACCCTTTTGTCCCCTGTGGATGTTAAAATAACTGGATATTTTCCATAGCTAGTAATTTGTAACTGGTCCATTAGATTGTATGAGAATTCCTCCTAAAAGTTGCTGTTTGTGGTTGGTTTGTTGGTTGGTTGGTTGGTTGGTTGCTGTTTGGTTGGCTGTTTGTTTGTTGGTTGGTTACAGTTTGTTATTGGTTGGTTCATTGTTGTTGTTTTTAGGGCTGCAACTAATGACTATTCTAATTATAAATTAATAATCCAATTATTTTCTTGATTAATCGATTAATCGAAGCTGGAACATGCAAATATTTGGCCTTTTTGCTTTAAAAATGACCTAAAAAATGAATATATTATCAAAATAGTTGTAGATCAATTTTCTGTTGATGAACTAATCAACTAATTGTTTCAGCCTAAGTTTCTTCCCCATTTATATAACAGTAAATTTCTTTTGATCTGAGTGGTTTTAATGTAAGTTTGATTTTTTTTACAGGTCATTTTTAATATACAAATATTCAACTATGAAATCTCTATTAAAGTGTTTTTAGTTTTGGATCTATATACAAAAATGTCACATCAGACAACGAAA
>CAKAKR010054175.1:0-12623 GCA_916700685.1 Adelosebastes latens | reverse complement strand
AATGTGAAAACTGAGTGAGAGCACATCAGTACTCAGACAGCTGGTCATGAATACGTAGAAGCTGGGAAGCTTGCAGAGGAATTCTGCAGGACCGTTTGTTTTCCTACCTCAGAATATTGATGCAGCCGTTGCCGTTTGTGAGGAAGAAGTTGTCGTTGTCGTTGTTCCAGGAGATCTCGTTCACCTCGAACTTGAACTGCTCCTCCGCCCTGGAGCGATGTGTCTTGGCGTCGATGAAGGTCACCACATCGTCTTTGTTCCCAACAGCGATGGTCTGACCATCAGGGCTCCAGCAGATGTTGATGTTCTCTCCTAAAAAAAACATTATACAAGACTTTTTTTAAAAATCTTGGAATGGGTTTTTGTCATGCCCTAAAATCGTGGTTTTAAGACTCAGAAGACGCAGGGTGTCTCGTCGGTTCGGTCAGTCGTAGGAGGTGTAATTCAGAACGTGTTACTGTAAAAACTAGCGTCTGGAGTCCTGCTGTTGAGCTTCTGGCTGCAGGTTTGCAGCCATGCTATCTTTGACAGATGTTCTCACATACTGTTGCTGTTTACATGACTGCCTTTTTACATTTTATATTTGCAAAAAAAAAAAAGCTTCTGTTGATCAAACCCCCGCCACCATATGAACCATGGTTTTCACCTTTCGTATTGACAGTGGCGATGCATTTGGTGGTGCGGACGTCCCATATGCGAATGGTCTTGTCTCCGGATGCTGTGACAAACAGATCTGGGTTGGTTGGATGCCAGCAGAGCTGATCCACACTGTCACCATGACCTCTGTAGTTGTTCTCTTTCACCTGGGGGGAGAGACAAACAGAAAATTTAACATGTAATCATCAGCCCACTTCCAACGTCTACCCTAAAGCCCTGAACCCTTATAGACTAAATAACACCTTCGTATAACCAACAGACAATGAGTCGGGGATATAAGGAATGAAAGGACAACAAATGTGCACACAAACTGGTAACAAAGTGGCTGCAAAAACACCATCACGGGTAATTACATCTAAATAAAAACTCCCATATTAAAGCTAATACAGTCCATTCAGATCTTTAAAAAAATGAGCAACATGCTGCTTGTTTATTTCACTATTAAATTAAACACTATAATATGCAACAACAATTTAAAAAAAGGCTAATTCAGTATGAGGTGAAGTGAAGTGTAGACATCCTTCGGATCTGTTCATTCGCCATGGACAGGGGTCAGCAACCTTTACTATCTAAAGAGCCATTTTAGGCAAAAAATAAATAAATAAATCTGTCTGGAGCCGCAAAACATTTGATCATTGTGATGAAGGTAACACAGTTTATAGTCTAAGTATATAGTATATAAGTCTAATGCAGTGAGGGCCAAAGAGACAATGTACTACGGAGTATTAGGGCCACATTGAGGGAAAACACATCTGAGATTTACACAATAAAGTCATATTACAAGAAAAAAAGAAAATAACACGTAAAATTAATACTTTAGTATTAGTATACTATTAGCATACTATACTTTAGTATTTTAATATTATGACTTTATTCTCTAAATCTCAGTCGTTTAAAGTCATTTATGAAGCAAAAATACAAAATATTCAGTGTTTACATCTTATCAAAATAAAATAAGTTGAATATCTTTAATCTTTTAAAAACAATTGGTCAATTAATCAAAGGGTCAACTGACAGAATAATAATAATCAACTATCATGATAATATTTTTAAGCAAACATGCCAAATATTCCCTATTTACAGCTTCTTAATTGTGAGTTTTTTTTTGTTTTATGTGACATTAAATTTAATATTTGTGGGTTTTGTAATGCTGGTGGGATAGATTTCACTATACTATGTAAATGTTTTTAATTTTGTATGCTGTTACTATGTATACTGTCATTTTGAGAAAATTAATTAATTAATTAAAAAATCATTAAAAAATAAAAAATAAAAAATAAAGATAAATACAAATTAAAACAAAATATAAAAAAAAAACAAAAAAAAAAAAACAACAACAACTAAAACAATCCATTCATTCAATGAACCGAGGCTAGCCATTAGCATGCTAACGTTAGCATGCTAGCCTCCTCGACTCACCAGTCGGTCCTTCTCCAGGATGAACACGCTGGCTGTCTTATCAAACGACCCGGAGGCCAGTCTCCTGCCGTCGCAGCTCCAGGCCACCGAGTGGACCTTAGCGGTGTGAGCCGGGAACTCTCTGCTCTTGTTGTTGTTCCTGAAGCTCTCCTGCATCTCCTGGTAGTACTGAGACTGAGACGACATCTTCACTCTGTACTGGTGGTGGTGGAGACTGTGATCTCGCGATATCTTCTATCTGTACTGGTGGTGGTGGAGACGGTGATCTCGCGATATCTTCTATCTGTACTGGTGGTGGAGCCGGGGAAGCCAGATCTCGCGACATCTTCTATCTCTACTGGTGGTGGAGCCGGGGGAGACAGATCTCGCGAGAGAAAACAAAACCAAGGAGACTTGGAAACTCTCGTTGGAACCTGTTTATGAGCATCACCGCCACCTGCTGGTCCGGAGGGTCAACTCTACATTTAAATCCTAAAATTAATTTATTCCACATGTTTACATGACAAACAGTTATAGTATATTGTTCATATTTTTATTGTAATTTTTTCTATTCTATAATTATGTTCTTGACTTTTGCAGTTATATTTTTAATTTCCTCTTAAAGGTCCCATATCGTGCTCATTTTCAGGTTCATACTTGTATTTTGTGTTTCTACTAGAACATGTTTACATGCTGTAATGTTCAAAAAAAAATTAATTTTCCTCATACTGTCTGCCTGAATATACCTGTATTCACCCTCTGTCTGAAACGCTCCGTATTAGTGCATTTCAACGGAATTGCGTTGCTAGGCAACAGTTTGGGTCCATGTTAACTTCCTGTTATTCACATACACTGCAACAGGAAACAAACTGGGACACAATTAGAATGTTTACGTTTAAAACCATGTAATGATATATATATTGTTTGTGACATCACAAATGGACAGAAATCCTAACGGCTTGTTTCAAACGCACAATTTCTGAATACGGGCTGTGTGTATTTCTCCGCATATTGAGCGTTTTGATAGTTTAACAGTATTTATATAGCACTTAAACCTGCTTTATAATATAAAAGACCTGAAAATCTCACTTTTTACAATATGGGACCTTTAATATATTTATTGTACGCACCAAACACCAAGGCAAATTGGAGGCAAGTTTCAGAGACAAAACCTGGATAAATTAAACCAAAACTATCCACATGAGTAGGTACCAATAAGGGTGAGTGAGAGAATGTGTTCTGTTTTTGTAATTTCTGTAATTTGAGTGAACCTTTTCAGTTCTTATCAACCTAACCCCTAACCCTATATCAGTATATTAATCCATCCACTGTGTTATTAATTTAAGTATTTTTTACTCTTTATACCACACGATACATTTTGTATATATTTGTACTGTAAATGTATATTGATATATCTTTTGACTCTTGACCACAGATTAAGTTCTTCATGTGTTTTATTGTTCAGATTAACACAGAAAAGCAACATTAAAATAATAAAGCAGTAGAAAGAGTTAATGAGACAACGTATTGATCAATGAGTTTAAGTATTGATTAATCATAAGAACAGTACTCATAAAGTCAGATTACAGGAAATAACAGGAACACAATGTTGGACAGTTAAAATAATAAAGCAGTAGAAAGAGTTAATCAATGAGACAATGTATTGATTGATGAGTTAAAGTATTGATTAATCATAAGATAAGTACTTATAAAGTCAGATTAAAGGAAACAACAGGAACATCTGACTGTGGTAGAAATCATCTCCTGGTTAGATGTGATTGGTTTAGTGTAGCTGATGATGTTAGCGGTGACATCACGGTGACATCATCAGGGCTGCTTTGGGCGCGGCTGTTTGGCGTACTGGATGGCGTCGAGCGCGGCGCCGATGTCGAAGTTTTTGGCCTGAAGGAGACGAGTCAACCAGCCGCCTTCATCGGTGAAACCCATGGACAGCATGAGGGACAGAGACTCCACCAGGCGAGGGTCCGCCTCTGTGGGGGGCAGGAAGGAGAGGTCAGAGGTCAGAGGTCAGTGGGGACATCAGACAAGAATTCACAGAACAGGGATGGGGGGATGTGGTCTTACCCTCAGGCAGGTGAGGGTACAGAGCCGCCTCCCTCAGACCTGTTGGACCCTGCTGTCCCAGCGGGGGACCCTGGTCCTGGTCCTGGTCCTGGTCCTGGTCCTGGTCCTGGTCTTGGTCCTGGGCCTGGAGGGACTGCAGCTCTCCTGTGGAGGGGTCCACCTCTTTGGGGTTCAGGTGAGTCCACTCCTCTTCAGAGTCTCTGCGCACCTGAAGAGCACAGACTGGGTCAGGTTTACTGGTTACAGTGGTTGGACTGGTCTGAGATTTAGACCACAATCATGTGGGGTCAGTAGACAGGAAGTGATGTCATACATGTGCTGCCAGAATGTTCTGTTCTGCTTTGAGTCAACTTTATTCGTCACATTACCAGTGAACACACTACAGGAGTTATGATGATGATGAAGAACTGACCTTTGACCCGTCACTGCTGGCCCCACCCTCGCTACTGGCCACGCCCGCATCTGCTTCCACCACCCCCCCACTCTGAGGGGGAGGAGTCCCACTCTTAGGGGGAGGAGTCCCACTCTAGGGGGAGGAGTCCCACTCTTAGGGGGAGGAGTCCCACTCTGAGGGGGAGGAATCCCACTCTGAGGGGGAGGGACCACACTCTGAGGAGGAGGAGTTACCTTTGACCTCTGGCCCTCGTGCTCCACGTCGATGTCCACGTCGATACCTGCACACACACACATGACATCACTTCCTGTTTAAACTTCACTCATCCTCAGCAGCAAACAGAACATCTTTTATCTGCACTCTCAGGGTTAGGGGTTGCCAGAAGGTGGTGATATGAATATGAGCCAAAATTTGCGTGTGGATGTCCTCAGGCTGGGACTCTTATCACGCATGAGAAATTTGGAGAAGACTGGTTAATGTACGACGAAGTTACAACTTCCTGTTTTTTGGCGAAAGACACTTTTTCCACCGCCACGCCAACATAGTTCCATAAAAACTCAAGCTTTTAACAACGTTTCATCACAAAGGTCTTCAGATTGAACTGACTAAATCTGAAGTTGATCCAGTGAAATCTCTAGGAGGAGCTCGTTACAGTACAGAGCCTGGACATGGCAAAAATCACCATAATATTGTACAGTTAATTCGAAATGGCTGACTTCCTGTTGGGTTTAGGGTATACCTCCAGGACTTTCTTTAAGTCTGGACATGATACATTTGCCTACCAAATCTCCCCACTGAGCACCAGACCCGACATCACCTAGCTATTTCATCAAGTCAGACGCCTGGTGCACCCCAAGCCCTCAAAGAGGCGTTCAAAGATGCCAAACAGAGATTTCAATAAAAAACACAGTGACATCACTCACCCAATGGGCTCAACATGGCCGCCACGCCCTCCCCGATGTTCTTCAGGAAGTCCACATTGGCCTGTGAGGCTGTGCACAGAGGTCAGAGGTCACTGATGATGTCATTAAAGCTACGGTTGTTAACTTTAATAAAAATAACATATCTCCTGTAGTACACACACACATATACTGTATATATATATAAATATATAATATGTTATTATGATGATGTCATTAATGAGTAGAGGTCACCGATGATGTCATTACTGACAGAACGCTTTGTTGTCAGTTTATTGATTATTAATTAGATTATCATCAGTTTATCAACAAACACTGACCAGAGGGGGCGCTGCAGTCAGCAGCAGGTCTGGAGGGTCC
Organism: Adelosebastes latens; assembly: GCA_916700685.1. Taxonomy (NCBI): domain Eukaryota; kingdom Metazoa; phylum Chordata; class Actinopteri; order Perciformes; family Sebastidae; genus Adelosebastes; species Adelosebastes latens. The sequence continues at coordinate 6,809 of CAKAKR010054175.1, read as the reverse complement.
GGGCTGGTCCTGATCCTGGTCCTGGTCCTGGTCCTGTTCCTGGTCCTGAGCATGGGTCTGGTTCTGGTTCTGGTTCTGGTTCCACATGCAGTGTCTCATCCTTTTCATCCACTTCCCTTGAGGAAACCACTACAGACAGACAGACAGGAACAGTTCACCAAAACATCCTGGCAGTCATAGAGCATTGCTAAATAAACAACTCCTGACAGTCACAGAGCAGGGCTAAATAAAAAAAACCTGACAGTCACAAAGCAGGGCTAAATAAATAACTTTTTGTGCCTGCTATAATATATATTATTCATATTTTTAATATTAATAATTATAATATTGGTGTCAAGGCTGCTGTTATTTAAACAGTGACCTCACTACAGTGATGTCACACAGAGGACAGAGTAACATCACCGTAGCGATCCCTTCCCATGATGCCGCTCACCTGCAGCGGGTGCCAGATGGGCAGCAGAGCGTGCTCAGTGTGCGTCCCTCGAGCCTGGCAGGTGGAGCACAGGTCGTAGTTGGGACACACCGAACACTTGAAGCGAGTTCCCACCACGGGACCCTCGCAGCCGTCACAGGTGACGTCGCGGTGCAGGGGGGGCGGGACCGGGTGAGGGGGCGCGCCCTGAGGAGCTCCGGCTGGAGGAGGAGGAGGACGGTGGCCAAAGGCGAAGGGAGGGAAGGCGTGAAGAGGGAAGTCTCGACGGTTCTCCTTCTTCTCTGAAAGAGTTCAATCAAACTTTATTAGAAACAAACAAACAGTTTTTATTGTATTATTATTATTATTATTATTATTATAATTAACACAAACACATGAACATATTAATACACAGTTTAGAACGTACGTATGATATTTGGTTTATTTTTTGGAGGACGATGGCTATATATAGATATAGATATGTAACCCTAATCTTAAGAGGGTCAAAGTTCAAGGAGCAATGTCATTAGGAAGTAGAATATCCCAGTAGTACGCGTACTGTACGTACATACTAGCGTACGTACTTTGTAAGGGAAGCTGCAGTACGTACTCAAAGTCTGTGTCACTTCCTCTCCAACACTGTTCAAAAAATAAGAGCTGGTCTTCAGGTGAGATCGTGTGCTTTTTACCTTTGATGTAGAGGCGGAAGGTGGCGTCCTTCATACAGCCCAGACCCATCATCAGCTCATCATCAGAGGAAAACGCCACCAGGTCCTCATCTTCATCTGAAATATACATCATCATCATCATCATCAGTTAATGATATAATGACACCCAATGACCCCAGGTTACATCACTGATTTATAATGATTATATTTACCTCTGTAGTACATGTTGATGTTCTTCAGGTTGTTGATATATTTAATAATAATAATAATAATATTAATAATAATAATGATATTACCTCTGTAGTACATGTTGATGTTCTTCAGGTTGTTGATATATTTAATAATAATAATAATAATAATATTAATAATAATAATGATAATATTACCTCTGTAGTACATGTTGATGTTCTTCAGGTTGTTTATATATATATATATATATATATTATAATAATATTACCTCTGTAGTACATGTTGATGTTCTTCAGGTCATATATATATATATAATAATGATAATATTTACCTCTGTAGTACATGTTGATGTTCTTCAGGTTATTTATATGTTTATATATGTTTAATAAAGGTTATATATATATAATAATTATTATAATAATAATAATAATAATAATAATATTACCTCTGTAGTACATGTTGATGTTCTTCAGGTTATATATATATAATATTAATAATAATAATATTACCTCTGTAGTACATGTTGATGTTCTTCAGGTTGTTTATATATATATAATAATAATAATAATAATAATATTACCTCTGTAGTACATGTTGATGTTCTTCAGGTTGTTTATATATATAATACTAATAATGATAATATTACCTCTGTAGTACATGTTGATGTTCTTCAGGTCATATATATATTTATATATATAATAATAATAATGATAATATTACCTCTGTAGTACATGCTGATGTTCTTCAGGTTGTTTATATATATAATATTAATAATAATAATATTACCTCTGTAGTACATGTTGATGTTCTTCAGGTTGTTGAACACGCTCATGGTCTTGGTGCTCAGGTACTCGTAGGAGCAGGAGACCTCCTGGTCCACCGCGAACCTGCGGACCTCCTTCACCGTCTCCTCTTTACCCAACAGGTAGGCCTTCACCGTCACCGACATCCTGCTCGTTACCGGACACACTGCGGGCTATAACACGGTAAACTGATAAACCAGACTCCGGAGAGAGAACACGCACTGTCAGACTCTTCAGACTCTGAAATAAAGTCAGTAACTCTGTGACGCAGCTTTAAATCCTCCAGAACTAGACCAGACCTCCTCTGTGTTTACTTCCGTGATAAACGTCACTGACGTCACGAGAAGTAAATATTGACGCAGCCTCTCATTGGTCCGCTGACGGAGCCCGGATCAAGCTGACCAATGAGAGGCCGAGGAATGACTAAGCACTTCCCAATGAGGGGATTTCCCCTGAGTCACCTGACCAATCAGGTTCAGTCTGACTCACCTGACCCATCTGGTTTAGCCAGTTTAAAGTTAAAGAAAGTTCAGGAAGAAATCAACGCTGTGTCATTGTTATGAAAGACTTAATATGATTTAATTATCTTTTTATGTAAAAACAGACAGATTTAATTAAGTAAAATTACTTCATCAGACTTTTAAATATATAATTCATACGACACCTTCTCACACAAAAATATATCTTATTTGTGTGTCTGTATATACTGTATATGTTCTTAATGTATATGTTCTTAATATGCCCTTGTACAAAGTATTTCCTTTTATAATTGTAATATAAACATAACGTAATACAACTTATTATTTTAATGGAGCTTCCCAGCAAAGAGCATTTCACACGATTGTACCTGTATAACCGGCATGACAATAAACATCTTGAATCTTGAATCTTGATTTAACTCATGTTGTTGTCTCATACATTAGAGTTTAAAGGTCCCATATTATGCTTATTTTCAGGTTCATACTTGATATTTTGTGTTTCTACTAGAACATGTTTACATCTGTAATGTTCAAACAACAAATTATTTTCCTCATACTCTCTGCCTGAATATCTCTGTATTTACTCTCAGTCTGAAACGCTCCGTTTTAGTGCATTTCAACGGAATTGCGTTGCTAGGCAACAGTTTGGGTCCATGTTTACTTCCTGTCAGCTGATGTTATTTACATACACTGCAATAGGAAATAAACTGAGACACATTTAGAATGTTTATGTTTAAAACTGTGTAATGGTCTAAATATTGTTTATTTGCGACATCACAAATGGACAGAAATCCTAACGGCTTGTTTCAAACGCACAATTTCTGAAAATGAGTTTTCTCTGTATATTGAGCGTTTTGATAGTTTAACGGTATCTATAAAGCACTTAAACCTGCTTTATAATATAAAATATATGAAAATCTCACTTTTTACAATATGGGACCTTTAATAAACAAAATACAATGAATCACGTTACTGGATAAATATGTAAAACTAATTGGATTATGTTCTTCATTAATTGATTTAGTCCATAAAATGTCACAAACAGGATCTGATATTAGAACCCGCCATCCGCAGGTTAATTGTTGGCTAGTGGCGGGTAAAATCGTCAGGAAATGGGAATTAAGTATCGCTTCCCGTTGAGAACCGGTTCCTAGTTGTCCGATTTATCGATGCTTTCCGACAGTTATGTATTATAACAGAGTATAACGGAGCTGCTATAACGTTAACGGATGTTTCATTGACTTAAATTATATATATTATATTATACAAACATTACTCAGTATGAATATTGGACCAAGGTCAGTTCTAACGTTATCAGGATGTGCTCAAATATAATCTTGTAAAATTTAGTTTTTGGGGAGAAACTTGAATAAATCCAGTTATTTGAAGGAGATAGATTTTTTTTAAAAAGATTCTGAGTGGTAGACAAAAAAACAAACTTACCTGTAAGTTAATTTCAGACTCAGTTACCAAATAGTTGTTAATTAATTTTCTGTTGAATTAATGAATCAATTAAAAGACTCTAGAATAGATGATAAATATTAAAATGACATAAAAACAAATGAGAAGTTATTTTAAAAGAACACCGTTTCCATGGTGACGTGTTAAGTTTTTGTAAATTCCAGATAAATATCAGAAAATAAAATCAAAATGTAATAAAGATTTAAACTGAATGTTAATTTGGGACAAACTGTGTGGTGATATTTAAAATCATCCTTCAAAAATAAAATATTATTTTATTTCAACTGTTTATGCATTTATTGTGATATTTTGCCTCAGTTATTTTATATACATATAAAGAACCTTTTCTTAATAAATCTTTATTTTCACCTACATCACTTAACATGTGCTGCGTTAGGCTGATGCAATAGATGTGACATAATAAACATTAAGGTCATGAATATTCTAGATGAATCTTTTTGTAATTCCCCTGTGTTGATCTGAACTTTATGCAGAGTGCACTAACAAGAGTTTTTGTTTATTCTATTTAAGGGTGTATGAGCTCATCCCGTGTGAATGTGTCATCAGCCAATCAGCAGCAGACTTTGTGTCAGGTGACCGTGACTCATCAGTCTTGTGACTCCTATTAGGAGTCTGTCTGAAGTGACTCAGAGTCACAGGATCTGTAGTTTTATTATCAGCAGACTCAGACGTCCCAGAATGCATCACTCTGTCACTAACAGAGGCTGGACAACAAAAGAAAACAACAGTCATCTTTGCTTCACCATGTGACTGAACACTTCAACTCTATTACTATCCTTCAGTATACCTTTACAGTACATTACTAGAGTATTTCCACTTCCTGTTACTTTATACTTCTACTCCTTCTATCCACTATTTCAGAGTACTTTTTACTGCACTTTTTATCTGACAGCTAAAGCTACTTTACAGATTCATATTGTTAATACATGTACCTCTGTATACTACTAGATACTGGTGTATACTACTAGATACTGGTGTATACTTCTATATACTATTGTATTCTTCTATATACTGTTTCATACTTTTATATACTACTATATACTGTTGTCTATTACTATATACTGTTGTATACTACTAGTGACTGGTGTATACTTCTATATAATGTTGTGTATTACTATATAGTATTGTATACTTATTTATACTGTTGTATTCTTCTATTTACTGTTGTATACTACTATATACTTCTATAAACCGTTGTCTACTACTACTATATACTTCTATATACTATTGTATACTACTATTTACTATTGTCTACATCTATATACAGTTGTATACTACTTCAATATGTCAATCAAATATAATATTTAATCGTGATTATTCACATTATTGTCCATACTACATCAATAGTGTTACCTGTGTGTTACCTGTGTGTTACCTGTGTGTTACCTAGGGTAACCAGATGAGAATAGGGGAAATTTAGGGACTTACCTGTGTTAACTGAGTGTTACCTAGGTGTTTCCTGTGTTACCTGTGTTTTACCTGAGTGTGACCTGTTACCTGAGTGTTACCTGAGTGTTCCCTGTGTGTTCCCTGTGTGTTTCCTGAGTGTTACCTGAGTGTTCCCTGTGTGTTCCCTGTGTGTTTCCTGAGTGTTACCTGAGTGTTACCTGTGTGTTTCCTGAGTGTTACCTGAGTGTTACCTGTGTGTTACCTGTGTGTTACCTGTGTGTTACCAAGGGTAACCAGATGAGAATAGGGGAAATTTAGGGACTTACCTGTGTTAACTGAGTGTTACCTTGGTGTTACCTAGGTGTTTCCTGTGTTACCTGTGTGTTTCCTGAGTGTTACCTGTGTGTTTCCTGAGTGTTACCTGAGTGTTACCTGTGTGTTTCCTGAGTGTTACCTGAGTGTTACCTGTGTGTTACCTGTGTGTTACCTGTGTGTTACCAAGGGTAACCAGATGAGAATAGGGGAAATTTAGGGACTTACCTGTGTGTTACCTGAGTAACTGATTTCAGTTTCAAACAGAATCAACTGAAAACAAAGAAACTTCACAGAATTTAATAGAATTTATTTCTACTTTAACACATTTTATCCGTCACAATAGAAAATAAACAGAGCCCAGAGACGAAGAAAAAACGTAATAATAAACTGAGAATATCAAATATATTCTATATATCAATAATACATATCAATCAATAATGAATCAATAATCGATCGTTATCAGTCTTTAATTAAAACGCAGCTCACAAAGTCTTTTGTTTCCGATAGATCTGATGACGTCACTGATCCAACAGTACCTCAGGTGTGTGATGATGTCAGATGTAGAGGGGGTGGTACTGGCGGTGGGTCAGTCTCTTCCTGCAGGTAGGACAGGTGTGTGATGATGTCAGAGCATCTCTCAGACACTGGCTGCAGAACACGTGACCACATTTAGTGGAAACAACCAATCGGCCGCTCTCTACGATCTGTGAAGGAAACAACAACCGGCCAATCAGAACGCATCATTCTACCTGCTGTCCAGGTGTGCAACAGGTGTGTTTGAGTCTCACCTCAGAGTACGAGTCCAGACAGACGGGACAGCTGATCGTCCCCGGAGTCGACCTGAAACACACAGAGAGACTCTACTGTGTTCTAGTGCTGGGATCAGTCTACGACCTGGCTGTGATTTAAAGATAATGTTACCTGGGATCAGTCTATTACCTGGCTGTGATTTAAAGATAATGTTACCTGGGATCAGTCTACGACCTGGCTCTGATTTATAGATAATGTTAGCTGGGATCAGTCTATTACCTGGCTGTGATTTAAAGATGATGCTAGTAGGGATCAGTCTATT
>CAKAKR010054173.1:0-31272 GCA_916700685.1 Adelosebastes latens | reverse complement strand
AATATTCTGTTACTGTAATGCCTATTTGTCACCTCAATGTTTTCAGAAACATCTTGTAGTATACTGTTTAGCTGGAAAATGAGAAAGTTTGCTCCGGCTGGTGGGCGGTGCTTGGTATTTCCTCAACTGGTGTCAACATGGCTGCCGATTCACAAACTTTCTCATTTTACAGCTAAACAGTACACTACAAGATGTTTCTGAAAACATTTGAGGCGAGAAATAGGCATTACAGTAACAGAATATTGATTAGTATTTGATCAGCGCTGCCTAGTTTGACCGTTTGATCAGAGTTCTCGAGTGATTGACAGCTGCTCAGAGACGGCAAGGCTCCAGCTCGGCTCTGATTGGTCGTTTTCCTCCGGTCTGTGAAATCTTGTAGATGCCATTAGGAGCACCGGAGGACACAGAGGCACATGATTTGTTCCAGATTACCTGTCTCATGCATTACTGTCAGGATATAGTGACCGTTTTATAAAAATAACTTTTTTTTTAATAACATTTGCTCCAATTCTACCTACTGCTGCTTTAAGAAAACCTTGTCAGTTTCCTTGTCTTCCAGGGATCGCACCTCGTCACAAGTTAAATTTAAAGGTTAATTGATAATGTTGAGCAAGATGGCAAAAGGAAACTTTTGATTTCATAATTTTCAATTTTATGCTGCACATGATATTTTCACATTTAAGTTACTGTGTGTAACTTTTTAGTTACAAACAGCATCTACAACAATCGAGCCTTAAGATGATAACTCAAGATGGAAGCCGATATGATCCCACCACTGCCATATCCTAAAACTAAATCATTTTGATCACTTAATTCAATTTGTTAATCTTAAACAAATCCATAAATAACATTCTTAATATAACCATCTTGAGGTGCTCAGTGAGATAGCGGTGTGTGTTTTGTATGTATTGTCTTGTTGAGTTTTGTGTATTTGTATAAAGGCCCATTTAGGGGCATTGATCCATATACTTGTCCCTATACTTAATAAATACATTTAAAAAAATATATATATATTCTTTCATATGAAGGCATGAAAAGTCATACCCAAAATGATGTTATAGAAATTGAGGTATTTGATCAAAAATACAGTGAGACTGAATTGTGTCTGTCCTCCTTTGGGTGGGGCTCACCTGTCTTCAGTGTGAGCAAACAATCCCGACTGACAGGCATGGGGTGGGGCCTCGATAGCACGTCTGCCAACGCCTCCACGATGCATTTCATCACCTGCAGACACACACACACACACACAATGCACAAAATTACTCAAAAACCTTTTTCTGTGACAATATTTCTGATACTACTGTAATGCTACTACGATTTGTGCTACAGGAACAGCTTTGTTCCAGCTGCAATTGTTCATTTAAATAAGTCCTTGTGTCTTTTTTGTCCTGATATTTCAGTGTTTTTTTATATTGTTCTTGTGGCCTTCATTTCTTTATGCTGGGTCCTGATCCCAGTAAGCCTTTGAGTACTCTTTGTCATGTTTTTTGGTATGTCTGTCTCTTGTCTGTGCTCTACCTTATTGTCAATACGGATGCCATCCTCTATTTTTGCTGCAAAACAAATCTAGCTACGGGTAAAATAAAGTCACCTGAACCTGAACCTGAACGATCAGAATGAATTAAGGATGTTCTCCACTCGGTGAGGGCTACGTGAGAATGAGTCTACACATCTTTATAGATTAAAATTCATCTGCTTGTCTTTGAATGCATGCTTTTGTGCTAACTCGCCCATTAATTCAAAGATGTGAAACTCTCAGATGAGAGATCAGAATCATTACAACTCCCATTGTGCTCTCAATGTCAAGCCAATCCCACATGCCTGATGATTTTTCCACTCATTTTTTTGGTTTCTTTTCAAAGCGCTCTGCTTCTGCCAGATCTTTTACTCAGTCCCTCTTTCACACATCGGCCACATCTCCCCATTCTCATCTCTCCAAACCTCCTGTTCTAGAAACTATACCTCCCTCTCTCTCTCTCTCTCTCCATCAAGATGTGAAATGGATCCAACAATGCCAAATCCTGGAGGGTAAAAATCCTCTACATCGCTCTCAGAATTGATTTTTAAGGTCATCCTGAGATTGCCCCCCAGTAGAGAAGGTATACTAAAGTGAGTTAAATTGCTTGGATTAAGTATTTCTAATCACTGCTCGCCTTTTTGAGTGTGGCGAGTATAGGACTAGTCACACTGTAATGAAGGAGCATTTGGTTGGCATATACTTCTGCCAGATCTTTTACTCAGTCCCTCTTTCACACATCGGCCACATCTCCCCATTCTCATCTCTCCAAACCTCCTGTTCTAGAAACTACCTCTCTCTCTCCATCAAGATGTGAAATGGATCCAGCAATGCCAAATCCTGGAGGTAAAATCCTCCTCGACCACATCTCCCCATTCTCATCTCTCCAAACCCTGTTCTAGAAACTATACCTCCCTCTCCCTCTCTCTCCATCTCCATCAAGATGTGAAATGGATCCAGCAATGCCAAAATCCTGGAGGTAAAAATCCTCTACATCGCTCTCAGAATTGATTTTTAAGGTCATACTGAGATTGCCCCCCAGTAGAGAAGGTACATAAGTGAGTTAAATTGCTTGGATTAAGTATTTCTAATCACTGCTTGTGTGGCGAGTAGGACTAGTCGCACTGTAATGAAGGAGCATTTGGTAGGCATATACAATATTGGCAGGTTGCTGTATACTACTGCTGCTACAAATAATATCCATAAATAATATATATAATAATCCAGAGGACAGAGGGTAATTTTTTAAAGGGTTATGTATGAATAATTGTGATGCGTTTTGTTTTTTTGTCTGATGGGTCTTACTTGTCTGTCTGTCTATGGTAACAGTATGTCTATTGTATGTGTACTTTTTCTCAAACTGAGCTGCCTATGGATGCAAAATGAATTTTAGTGCAAACTGACAATAAAGTTGTATCGTATCGTAATAGTGCAAATTAATGTCAAAATCTTTACCTTTACGTCCTCATTCTCCAGCTGACTTGGAGTCACTGGCAATGACAGAGCTGCAAGAAAAGATGCATCATTATTATTATTATTTCTATAATCCCTGACCAACAATAATATTAAAAAAAATAAATGTAGATATTAATTAATTGATAAAAATGTGACATAAATTGATAACATATAATAAGTTTAAAAAAGTTTAGAGAAATAAATCTAGAAATAAATAGATGAATAAATACAATTTAATAATTAATAAATCAATTTAAAAATAAATCTAAAATAAATAAATAAAAAAACTGAAAATTAAAACTGAAAATGAATGAATAAATAGGGAGGAATGCAAAGGGGAAATCATGCAGAATACATAAATAAATACATACAATTTTATAATAAATAAATACATTTAAAAAAATAAAATAAATAATTAAAGTTACAATTAATAACAATAGATAAATAAAAACGGTGGGAATGCAAGGGGAAAATCATGCAGAATAGATAAATAAATTCATACAGTTTCATAATGAATACATGCATTTAAAAAATTAAAACAAATTTAAAATTAATGTATGTAATGTTATTGTCACTGTGACTAAAACACACTGAGTAACTGGGGACTAAATGTGCCAAAAGGTTTCAGGTGAATTCACTCCATCCTTCATTAAAGATGTGTGTGTGTGTCGCTGTCCTTGGTGCTGAAGCCAGGCAGCCACATCTCTATAATGCAGCAACTAACTACACCTATATACAGTATATATTGTAGCATGATGTCACTTTAACTTCATTTCCTTACCGCAGTTGGACAGTATTGTCAAGACGAGCAGTCCTCTCCAGATCATGTTTGGAGACATGAAGCTCTCCAGGAATAGAAAGATAGCGAAGCTTATATCAGAAGGTGTGTTTTCTTATATCAGAAGGTGGGTGTTTTACGGACGCATCCTGAACTAAACTTAGTCGCCTTTCTGTATTTCTGGAGAGCTATATTTCCTGCAGCAGCATCGGTGGTGACCCTTCAGTCAGCCTCTCCGTCCTCTCTCCTCTCACCGACCTCACCACCGCAACGGAGACCGCTTTTATAGGACGAGGTGGAGAGAAAGGAAGTGACATCATCCTGCCTGCCTGGGGCAAACTAGTACCTTTTGTACCTGATCATAGATGGTTGTCAGGGCGTGGACAGGTTTAGAGTGCATCTGAGCTATGGTATAGTATCCATGTGTACTATGGGTGGATTCTGAGATTTCAGCATTTTATTTCATTTTATTTTATTTTATAAAAGTGTTGGTCTATTCTGTATGGAGGTCGGAACCTGCCAAAATAATAAAAAAAAAATGAATAAAAAATGACTTGTACTAAATATACCCAAAAGTTTAGATAAATAAATATAGAAATAAATAGATAAATAAATACAATTTAATAATTAATAAATCAAAAAATAAATCTAAAATAAATAAATAAAAAAACTAAATAAAACTAAAATAATTATAATGAATGAATATTATTTTATTTATTTTATTTTTATTTTATAAAAGTTTTGGTCTATTCTGTAATGCAAAAACTAAACAAATAAATGTAAAAGTTACTAAAAATAAATAAATAAATTGGAAAGTTAAATAGAAGAGTAGATAGCTAGGGTAATTAATATAAAAGTAAATAAATAAAGGTAAAAAAGTTTAGAGAAATAAATATAAAAATAAATGGATAAATAAAAACAATTTTATACTGAATAAATACATTTTAAAATAAATCTAAAAAAAATAAATAAAAAAACGAAATAAAAATAAAAATAATAATAATGAATGAATAAATAGGGGGGGGGGGATGCAAGGGGAAAATCATGCAGAATACATAAATAAATACATACAGTTTCATTATGAATAAATGCGTTAAAAAAATTTAAAACAAATTTAAAATTAATGCAAAAATAAACATATAAATGTAAAAGTTACTAAAAAATAAATAAATGAAATTGAAAGTTAAATAGAAGAGTAGATAGCTATGGGAATTAATACAAAAGTAAATAAATAAAGAAGGAAATTAAAACAGAAATATCAATTTATGTCACATTTTATCAGTTAGTTATTATTTTTAAAATTGTTTTTGGTATGTTTAATGGCATACTTATTTATTTATCGAGTCATTTATTTGTTTATTTATTTATTTATTATTCCTCCATAATTTTGAAGTGATGTTGCTTATAAAACAAAAGATATACAAAAATATCACTGGAAAATGCCTTTAACCTGTTCAAGCAGGCGTTTAAATTTGAATACACACGCACAGATTTCACGTCTCTGCCTCCATTATGTTGTGTTCCCTCACAGGACAAAGCTCTGCCATCATACTGTATTTGCTGACCATGTCTCTTTCTTGACTGGATGTGTTGCTAGGCGACGGTTTATTGAATATGAATGCTGTCATGGCTGTTACTGTGCATACTCTGATCTGGTCGCTTGAATGGATTAAAAAAATACCTTTTACACTATTCATAACCCAAGACAACGCAGCATTTACCCTTGTTATCAGTGACAAAATGACACAAGAATGTAAGCTGTGTGACATAATATAAATCATACAGGATATGTTCATAATTATATAGCTAACGACTATAAACATTAGTTGATAAATACTTAATAAATGTATCTGATATGTGATATAGTGAGCGTAAGATTGTTTGGCCACAGACATGAATATTTTAAAAGTGGTTATTTGTGGATTCCTCCTCCTTTATAATAAGGGCACAACACATGGTTATATTATGCATGAATAATGTAGGATGTGTCATGACTTCCTGTTGCTCACCATAAATAAATGATGAAATCGCTTTCACTTCATGGGATTAGTTAACTCTTAATGGATCATCAGTTAATGAACGTTAGGGTATTTCAGAGCCGTGCATTTGATCAACCTCTCTTGACAGTCCAGTAGTACCTGTTGTCATAGAAATAAGAAGCTGTTTAAGCCATCGGTGGCATTAATATCACGATCCCTAGAGGATGAACCCTCTTATTCTGTGGATGTGAGTTTTTGGTTTTATTATATCATTAAATTTTGTATTTTAAAGAAGTGTGTAGCCCGGGAGAGAAAACCTGTATCAGGTCCCAGTTGACAAATCATGGGCAGACATGTTTAAGCATACGTCTGTAAAGAAATGAGAAAGAAAGACTGGGTATAGATTTTGTGTCAGGAATCTGATTGTGACTTGTCACCATTACTAGAGATTGATTCTTTGGATCGTTGAGTCACACAGCAACATGCAGATGTTTGCATCTGAAATGCCCTTTTCTGTATAACTGGTTTGGTTGAAATATAAATAAATGTATGAAGTGACTATAACTTAACAATCATTACTTAATAATTGTGAATTATTTTATCACAGTAAAAATAGTAGTAGTAAGTAGTAAAAAATACAACCAAATTCTAATAGTAGTGTACCGTTTTTCCGAAATATATTAAAGTACTGTAGATTTTGATGCTTTTTTCTTTAGCCCAAAACATCAACAGTTGGTTTGCTGGAGGTTAAAATAATACTTTACAATTTGTCATACAATGCTGCCTTTTAATAAATGTTCAGTTCCATAAAGCTAGCACTTGTCTGTAATTACTGTAATTACCTGTTTGTAATTTAGAGTATTTGTATTAATATTAATAAGAAAACCTTTCACTAGAGTACTGTAAAGCATAGGCTGCAGCTAGAAACCATTGATGTAGATTACTATAGCAACACTGTAGAAATACAGTATATTACTGGGAGGCCTATCTGCAGTATTACACCGTAATCCTCACAATCTACTGTAGAATACTGTAATAAATTTGACAGTAATAAACTGTTGAAGTAAATTGTAGTAGTGACACCGCAAACATAACAGTAAAATGCTAGCGACTGCAGCTGCCAGTAGTTTACTGTAATTTAACAGGGAAATCTTTAAGCATGTGTGTTGGAACCTGTTATAAAGTGTTACCAAATGGCCTACAGTAATTTCATTCAAATTAAACAAGCGTTACTTATATGACAGTGTCATTATATAAATGTCTGTCTTGGGAACATATTAATTGTACAGTATATATGACCAACCTATGGAACATCCTAAAGTTGTTTACTCTCTTCTACCTCATAAGCGCAGAGTACCAGATGTACATGAGCCTATAAGGTCATTTTCTCTTTTGTTACTGACACATTCATTAAAAAACCTGACAGACAAAGAGGTTTCCAAGCTGTGGGTTGGACTGTTTGCCGTTTCAAATTTCCTCCTGCACCGTCCACAGAGATCCCAAAGATCTCATTATGCTTTCAGAGAGACAATAAAGGCCAGTTTGCGTCAGTTCCCTATTTGTCCCGTATAAACCGGCGACCGCTTTGTTTAAACATGAAGGGGGTTTTCTTTGAATGCAATAATAAGGTCATTATGACATCCAACAGCTATGAGGACTCGCTGAAATTCAGCTCGCTGTAACATCCAAGAGAAATTGTTGGAAACAGGGACACAGGAAATACATATTTTAGATCCATAACAACATACTGGACAAGCTTTCACTAAATAAACAATAAATGGACCTCTCCCATTCAAAGTCAATGTCCAAAAGGTTTTCCTGCATTATGCAAGGCATGTTTACCTGCTCTATACAACTCAACCCTACCATGCTGAGTACACACCGCAAGGTTTTCATTTCCATTCAAGAGCTAAATTAACATTTCTGAGCAAACCCGAGCTGCGCTTATTATAGCGTCCACCTGCCCTCGTAATTACACTAATTAAACTGAGTCAATACTGTACAGACTGTACTGTACGCTCCTAACCAGAAAGCAGATGAATAGGGAGCTCATCTGTAGTGGAAGATCACGTTGAATGGTGATCATTTGTGTGCAGATAAACAATGACTCCTCTGCTCAGCGCCCAGTACGATATTTAGGGTTTTTTTTTCTGTTCACTGTGGTGGGTATCTTTGCCTCTTCTAGTGCTCAGCGCATAATATTGCAGCTACTGGAGGACAGAGAAGTGAAAGTGGGCCAGCAGCAGCCGGGAGATCTGAGGAACAGACGTGTGACTAAACTGACTCTGGTTTGAAAACTCACAGATTTCTGGTAACATTTGCTGTGGGTAATACGGATGACAAATCCTTTTACATCTTTAAATCATTTCACTGAGCTGATCAGGGCCTTCTAGTAGGGCCTGAGTGTGCATGCACACTGCATGATATTGGAAATGAGAATTTAAGCCCCGTCAACCTCCCAGCTAAATTAATTTTAATGTGCGGATTGATGCTATTTGTAATTCTGTCTGGGAAAACTCCAACATTTTATAATGCACTATGCACTACAATATCAGAAAAGGTGACCTGAAATGATTTGAAATAGTTGAGGGTTCAGGATTCTTAAAGAAAACACTTAACAGACATTCACTTCAGTTTTTGGCAAAGTCTAGTTAGTTTAATGTTTCAAGTATGAATGTAGAAATGTCACAAAATTGTTACTTCATGCTTCGCTTGTTACAAAATCTGCAATATATATATACAGTATATTAGGTAATTCAGCACATACAGTGTCAAACTCAAGGCCCACGGGCCAAATCCGGCCCCTCACAAATTTTGATCCGGCCCCCTTATCAATTTAGCTTCTCAATACATTTTTGCTAACCAAGTTGTGGTCTGTCGGCACACACATTTGTCATTTTTGCATACCAGAAGGCTAGGTTGTATGGGACATGTAAACTACATGATCAAAGATCTTTTATTTTTGTCTTTATTAAATGTCCCAGACAACTATTGAGTTGTCATATTCAGGCTTGTGAAACAGGTTGTTGTGAGTTGGCTGTATGGTAGCATACTTGTAAAAATGTAATAAGAATGCATTATTTTGTTTGACTAAAAGCTGAGCAACTTTTTTGTTAATTTTTTTTAGGGCTTTGTGTGGACTAAATTGTGTGTGAGAAGACTATATGGGACATGCAACAATATAATCAACCATTTTATTTTGATTTTTTCAATTAAAGAAAAGCATGTCAATAAACTATATATGTCTTGCCCTTGATGGGATTCTCATTTCCCAGTGTGTCTCTTGGTGAAATTGATTTTGGCACACCTGTAATACAGTATAGTTAAAGCAGCACTTAGCCAGACTTTTCCTTGTAATTAAAATTGCACCAACAGTATATTATTGTAATTACAAATGTGGGAGAAACAGAAGATTGTCCCCAAAGTCAGTGTGTGTTCAGAGCAGGGAAATCATCCTGGTACAGGGATGATGAATTAAAAAAGAAAAGCAAAATAGAAAACTTTCTGCTACAAACAGCAATGGTTTCATCCAGAGAAAGCGGTAACACTACATTTTACAGGTACGCAAATTTCATGGTAATAAGGTGATAATTAGCAAGTAACCTATTTGAAATTTCTTTGGAATTACTGCCAAATTACTCCAATATTTAACTCAAAATTGATCAAAAAATACTTTATTATAAACATTATTTAATAATCATATTCTGCCAGTTCCCAATAGCTGGTAATTTATTTAATACATTTCCAGGAAAAGAATACAAAGTTCATTGACATGCTTTATTTGCATGTCTGCTTATAAATAGATAATAATTAGCAAATCAATTATTTGAAATTTCTTAAAACTCCCTGAATCATTACACAGATACCAGGTTACATTTGTGTAGACAATAAGTCACACAATGGTGAGATTTGTGCCTAATCAGAAGTGTCTTCTATTAGTTTTCCACCTCCAATGAAGAGCAGCGCACAGTCGCCTCTCAAGCCTAAGGGCCCTATTTTAACGATTATATGCAATTTTAGCATATAATTATTAAATAAGGTTTATTATAAAGTAATTTTTGATCTATTTTGAGGTAAATATTTGGTTAATTTGGCAGTAATTCCAAAGAAATTTCAAATAGGTTACTTGCTAATATCACCTAAATACCATGGAATTTGCTGACCTGTAAAATGAAGTGTTACCGAGAAAGCTTCTCAGCAACAACCACCTCCACCTGCCTCTAAAGATGAAATATTTAGGTTGCAGGATTAACGGTCACATTATCTTAAAACTGCAGTAATTACCTGTATGCTGCTATTTGAGGCCACAGACATGCAAAGTTTCAAAGAGTGGCTCACAGACTCTCCTTTGAGGTGCTGTATCACCTCAACAGTAACCAATGTAGCAGTGGTGCTTGTAAAAAAAGTCCAGCAAAGTGAAAGCTAGATGAGTCCCAGACAAACCAAACCCACGAGGAGCAGGAGCATCAGGAAGACGGCTGCCTGTGACAGAGCGTCAGACTGCAGTGGAGGCTGACCTGATTTTGCTGCTATCGGTCGGGTGAAGATAAACGGGTGTTCCTACAGATGAGACATGGAGAATATGGGATGTTATAAATCACTTTGAGTTGCGTATCTGAACGCATATAAATGATCATACTGCTCTTTAATTACACATCATTGGGGAACACTTCCCAAAGCATGGCCTAGTTTTTAAATTGATTTACAATCATCCAGAAAACCGCTGATTTCCATTTATTGCAGACTTGCAATTAATATTTCATCAACTTCCATTTATTTAATTATTTCCCTTATGCATTGTGTCTTATACATATCATTGTTGCATGGTAAAGCAGCTGCAAACAGGAGCAGTGTATTGAGATTGTCCTGAAGATCTGTGTGTGCGCTACCTTTTTACTTTTGGGTATTCAACGCTCCAGATTTAGGTAATTTCATATCTTGATAAGGATATATATCACGATATACTGTAGCATGTTTTCTGGTAATTCAATAAATAAATAGTCTATGAAGTAACCACATGGTGAGGTCTATTATTGTATACTCGTGATAATTAAATACTTGACAAATGAAAAGTATTGAGTATTTTCTCAAAATGAAGTTACAAGTGAAATTAAAGAATAAAATAGATAAAGATTTCCATACATACACCGTTTGTTAATCGCACTGGACTGATTGGTAATGTAAAGTGTGATGTAAAATCACAACTGCAAACCTCCAAAAAATCTTCAAATGATATTCCCTCAAAATATTTCACTTCAGATTTTCGGAGAAATTTAAGTTAGTATGTTATCATCCATTAAGACGATGTAATTGTGTATCACGAAATTTCGATATATGATTTCATCACGATACGATTCCATTGAAAGACAATAAATTATACATATTATTTACGTAATGAATTATTGCCCAGCCTTACGTCATATAGCAATGAACAAACCAAGAAGACAGTCAATTAGCAAACATGATACAGTGGAATTGGTCGAGTCGAGCATTAAAATGTTTGCTGTTGAACAACTCTCTAACAACTCTGAGATCTGAGCTTCCTTGAATGCATCAACAGAGAAAGATTTCAAGCATAACTTTCACCAAACAAAAATGGCTAGAAAATCTAAAATGGGACTGATTATCTATCTGAAGAAAGTTTCAAACCTCTGCGAGATTATTTTCATTCCGTGCTGAAATCCCTCAAAAAGGTACAAAATTACTATAAAAACCAACAACGACTTTTGACAAATGCAGCTAGATCTACAGTAGTTTATTTCTTCCCTCAATATAACACATAATTAAGAGTGAAGGTCAGTTTTTTGTTTAGCTGTGAAACGTTCAGGTTAAAGACACAGGTAACATATGCTGCTCTGGTGTAGTAACATTTTCGTATAGAGACCTGTCTTACCATGGGTGGACAGATGAGACTGATGGGGTCAGAGAAGCTGCTCACAATCGTCTTTCCTCCCTCCGGCTGAAACTGTGAGCAGAAGACAGAGAGACAAGGAAGAATAAATAAATAAATAAATAAATAAATGTTTTTTTTCACCAAATTAAGTTGTAGTGATAGTACTTTCTTTAAAAAAATACTTATAACTGTCCTTGATTTTCCTACGCTTGTGATGGCTTTTTTTCTATTAGATTATTCATTATATTTCATCCTTTTGTGACATTTCTTCACACAAGAAATCCTTCTGAATAGCAATGGGGGTGATTGTTGACCTCATGTGCCATTAAATACAAGCCGTGTGACTCATTGTTCACCATGTTGTTCCACAGTCCCTTGGCCAGCTCCTCGTGCCCCTTTATGGTGAAGTGGAAGCAGTCGTGCGTGAAGAAGGTCATATCGATCTTCCCATTCTGCTCAGGGAGACAAAAACGTACACTGGTGTAGATTTACTGATGGATGCAGCGTGTTGCTGGTGAAACGTGACTTCTCTCTCATTCTCAGCCTTGTGTTAACAAAGCCAAAAGCTACAGCTGTCACACTCGCGATCTTAATGATTCAATCATTGCTGTGCAATGTTTCACACTGACTCATCTCCTGAGAGTTGACACTGACACGTTGATATTGTTGTGGTCTTTGGAGTGAGGGTAGATTACCGGGAGGCGGGGAGGGTCAGCGTGTTTCAGAAAGGGCTGAAGAACAACGGCGAAGTCGTCCCTGAAGAAACGTTTGCTGTACAGCAGCGTCTCGAGTCTTTTCTGTGGACGGGAGTAGCATGAAAATCAATTTATAGTAACAGCAATCATGTAAATTACTTGCAGAGAGTTGTTAACATGAAATCAACATGCACTGTTTCGGATCCATGCACATTGTACATTATAGTGCATTTTCAAAATAAAGTGAGTCATGATCTTGCAAGATGGTTGATAATGATTTAAAATGTTGTTTTCCATTATGGATAATATGCACATATTATTATATTATACTATAAATGTATTATTCTATAAATATAGAGGTATAAACTGTACCTGGAACTCCAGATTGACTTCTACCAGCTCCTGAAGCTCAGGAGACCTGGCTACTGGCTCTATCAGGCACGAGCAGAAAGCCCTAAATTAGAGTAAACTAGAATTACCACCTTGTGGTTGTATGCCTCTGCCAACAAGTCAACATGCAGTTTACATACATGTCTGTCCAAAATGTCCACACTTCATCATTTTATCCAATTAATCATCATTGTGTCTAGAAGGTAACACGTAAATTGAGAAACTCTCATGAGATGGTTCAGGTTAGGCATTGACCTTCAACGGTTAAGGTTAGGATAGGTCATCTGGCAGCGAGCCTCGAGCGAGTTTTTGCAATTTGAGCGTTACCTTCTATACATGACCATTAAATATGTGTGTGAAATTGTTATAACTAGCATATGAATGCTTGAGTTGTGGCCCAAAACGTGTATTGTGAGGTCACAGTGACCTTGACCTTTGGACGTTTATGCCAGATTTGAAGAAATTCCGTTTCTGGGATATCGCGTTCACGAGAATGGGACGGACGCACAACCCGAAAACATAACAAACATGCCTTTTTTTCAAAACTTGAAATACTGGACACAAGATGTCTCCTACGTCACTGAGAAGTCCATTCTGCAATGGAACTAATGATTATTTTCATTGTCGATTAATCTGTTGATTATTTTCCCGATTAATTGATCAGTTGGTCTATAAAATGTCAGAAAATTATGAAAAATGTCAATCGCTGTTTCCCAAAGCCCAAGATGAAGTCCTCAAATGTCTTGTTTTGTCCACAACTCAAAGATATTCAGTTTACTGTCATAGAGGAGTAAAGAAACCAGAAAATATTCACATTTAAGAAGCTGGAATCAGAGAATTTTGACCTTTTTTTCTTCAAAAATTACTCAAACCGATAAATCGACTATCAAAATAGTTGGCGATTAATTTAATAGTTGACTACTAATTGATTAATTGTTGCAGCTCTATCTAGCACACTATATTTTGTATATTGGACCATGATTGGCTTTCAAGCCAGTTGTGATGTCACAAAATCCTGCTTGTAGGTCTTAAACTCAGATTGAAGTCGAGCACAGAGAAACCAGATGAATGTGAAAACATCCTTCTAGTGTCAAACTCTGCAGAGTGAAGGTCAAACATCACAATGAAGGAACAATAAAACACATTTTTGACTTTAATGCTCATGTAAATGTTCATGTTAAGAATGAGCGGATCACCTTTGGAGCCGGCACCCCGGGGTGGGCTTCTGCACCTCTCTCAGAGTCTGCATGGGCAGGATCTGAACGACATTAACGATCATACGAGGAACCTGAAGCACAACACGGAAAAGACGCCCACGCTGCAGTGAATTCCAGCTGAAACCTCGCTGAGACCAAATATGTCTTGTTTCCTTTTTCTTTCACTTTACCTCATTCATAAGCATTTCCAAGGACACGGTGATATAGTGAATGAAGTTATCCACTGAAAATAGAGCCTAGAGAGAACACGGAGACTCTGCAGAGATTAATGACATACTTGTCATTCTGTAAAAAGACATTTTTAATGAACTAAACTCATTTCGAGAAAGAAAAAGACAGACCTTGTCTTTGCAGTAATCGCAGATGTCATTCATGCCCATGAGAATGGTCAAAAGCTTCCAGTCCTCCTCGAAGTTCAGACCCTAAAGGAAGAGACAGCAGAGGGGTCAAATATGGTGCATAAAAAACAGGTTCAGGGACATCATCCTGCTGCAGGATATGTCAGATTATGTCTGTTGAGCTTTAATAACCAGGTCTATAAACTCTTCCATCCCTCTGTTGTTACATTTCAGAGAAAACAGGGCATTACTGTACCTCATAACCTCTCAGCGTGTCGATCAAATGTCTCGTCTGGCCGGGGAGGTTGCTAGAAAGACAGAACAACAACATCATAATAAATAATTAACACGTTGTGCAGATTGAAAACTGTTGGTGTCACACTGATGAGTCAGTACAATGTGTTGTGTCCAGTGACAGCAAGGTTGAAGCCTGTTTCGCTGATGTGAGCCTGCATCCCATGAACCGTCTTGCCGGGAGCAGCACCGAGCAGATTGGGATTGAACAACTTGATGATGTCTGAAAGTTACAATTGGAAAAAAGAAACGTGTAAAGAAGATTGTATTGTGTTTTTTTTCTTTATCCAGCTCTGGTTTATATGGAACATGCAACACAAATATGTCAAGAGATATCTGAGATATCATCTGTGATTAAAACATCTTACTTGCCAAAGTAATGACATACTGAAATGAGCCGTAGCCTCCAATGCTGCAAGATGAAGAAATGTCAAAGAAAATGCCATTAGTAGCGAAAATAATTATGTAATAAACTAATTTATAATCAATGCTAAATCGACAGTGTTATCTACAAGCTGAAAATAAAAAAACAGTCTAAAGAAAAGAGCAAATTCCATCTCTTACATAAAAACACAAATATTAAAAGTATTTTATTTTATTTGTTTATAAATAAAAAACATATATATTCTATTTATTATTTTATTCATTTATAAATACAATTTTATTTTATTTACAAATAAATAAAATAACTATGTTTATTTATTTTTTAATAATAATATTGATTTACTTATTTTTATTTATTTATAATGCAAATATTGAAACAATTTAACATAATGAAATTATGCACATGAATATTAATTATATCATATGCTGTCTACACTGCAGGACCACTAGAGCAGCGTTATTATCCGTGCAAGAGATCCATTACAGGTTTCACACATGATTTCTGTCACCTCCACGACACGTGGCGAAACTCAATAGGAATCCCGAGGACGGTGGTGGCGTTGGCGCCGATGGCCGTCTGAAAAGGAAAGATACAACATCTGAGCGAAATATGATCAGAACCCCGTGAAAATAAAGAGATCTTGATTGTGCGTTTCGAGGAGGTGATTCTGTCTCTTAAATTTCTGGTATTGTCTACTACTACATTTTGAAGAGGTGTTGTATCTTTGCAAACATGAGAACAGATATTTAACAATTCACACTTTTTAGCCCAAAAAGCTAATTGAGAACAGTAATAACAAGTAATCTGGTTACACTACTGTCACTGCAACATTCAGTCATCATGATTTAATTATTATACTTATACTGTATTGCCATTGCAGCAACAAATAACACCTACTGTCAGTGAATCCCCCAAGGCAGCGATGACTTTGATATCTGCCGCCTTCACAAATTCCACTTAACCAAAGGGAGAAAGGAGAGATGGGAAATTAAAGATAATAAATTAATCAACAGTTTCAACTCCTGGATAACAGACAGATTGATATGGACGCGACCTTGACAGACCTGAGGAAGGGATTGAGGGAGAAGGACTCATGTCGGGGCACTGGAACACGGGATGTTTGAAGCTCGCCGGTCGAGTTTTCTCTGGAAACTCCTGAGAATGAAACAAGAAAGAGTGAGACCAGAAATAAACCTTTTAAATCAAAACTTATTTTCAGACACAGATTGAATATGTGTCCTATAAGGGGACAGTTCTCCTTACAGGAGGCGGATTATTTCTCCTATAATTTGTTGTCTTTGATACTTAAGAGCATTATCTTGTCACTCATTGAAGCTTGCTTTGCTTATTGAATGCATACTCTAGATCAGTGGTTCTCAACCAGGGGTCCTTGAGGGATTTCAAGGGGGTCCCCAGAAAACTGGTGTATTTTTACGATTTAATTCACTACAGAAGTAAGCCCAAGGTGAGTGAGAGTCATACGAGTAGCTATTCTGATCATAGGGTTCACTTTCTCCACGATTACCAACCAAAATCTTTTCAGATGGAGGTTCCTCAAGCAAAAATGTTATAAAATGGTGACCGTGACCTAATGTATGTCAATGTAGGGGTCCTTGACACAAAAAAAGGTTGAGAACCACAGCTCTACATGTGCTGGTCCATGTGGTTTGGTCAGTTGCCATACCATAGTAACCTGCCTCTTGTGTTAAAAGTAAGCTACCCATTGTTATATACTCATATTGTTTTTGTTGTTTTCATATTGTCCAATAGTGTTGTCTTTTTAATAAACCTGTCAATCAAGGCCCTTTGTTCAGAGTCTACCTGTGTGAAAGACGAACAAAAGAAAATCAGAACTAAACAATATTCTGCCATGAGAATTTTTTTTTTTAATCTTATCCAGTAGCTAACAACGACAGCATTTTATGTCCAGTGGTAAAACCAGGTGCACACAGTACCTTGTTGAGGGCCTCTTTGCTGTAGTGTCGTATCCCCTCCTCATACTCCCACCACCAGTCGTTGCCTTAAAGAGAAGGATTATATCCAAAGTGTCCATTTGAAACGGCCCAATGAGCCACTTCTTAACACACATTTATCAATTTAACATGTAGTTTTCCTTTAACAGCCATTTACAGCTCAAAAATAGGCTCTTTTAGAAAGGCTCTTTACTTATACACATGTTTTTTTTGTTATCAGATGACATAAACACCATCAGCCTAAAAAAAAAGGCCCTGTTGTAACAATAAATTCAGGCACACAGCCTCACGTGTGCTCTGCAACTCCTGCTTGTTCTAGCACTTACCTTTGACAGAACAGGAAGCGAGCATACATGTTGCCACGGCGATCCAAAGCCACTCCATAGCAGTGCGTATGGGCCAGTCAACGGGTCACCCCTGCAGACCTGCACAATGCGATGCTCAGCTATACAGCACGGTCGCTTTTGTCTCTCCCACCCTCTAAAGCTGAGCGACAACCTGCGGGTCCAGTGAGAGCCATTCAATCAACGTCAGCAACACAACACATCATGACAATAACAAGGTGTCACAGGTTTTCTACATCACAAAGGTTTTGGATATCAACATTCAAACAAGGAAGAAAGCATTCAAAACAAGCACTAAATATCCATATATCATTTATTAATTTCTTTATAAACTTGTATTTGAGATGGTAAAAATGCAGTCTTCTCGACAATCTTAACCAGTGTTTCGTTTTTTAGACAAATTGTGAGTTGAGTGGGTATCGTGTGAATGCAGGAATCATTTTCTTATCGTCCTTTTTGACTTCATACACTTCATGCAGACGTATTGGCAGATCAATTCTCAATAACTCTAACAACAAGCACATACTGTTGAACTGAACAAATAGATTCTAAGAGGAAAAAAAAAACCTGCATGTGGCAAAACCAGAGGTTTCTTATTTTGTTTTGATAAATACTGTACGGCCTAACCATGGCTTCATTTCTCAGATTTGAGCTTTAAAAGTGTAGGCAGGGCTCCAGCTTGGACTTTTGGTGAGGGGGTGGAAATTCTCACAACAGCTGAAGTTGTGTAACCAAACACACATACACACACACACACACAAAAAAACTCATCCACTTCCTCTAATGTAGAAACAATCCAGAGTTTGAGGCGCTGCTATCTTTAAGGCTGCTCTTTAATTTCCACCTCAGCTAACTCGAGGCTTAACAAACTAAAAGAAATAAAAGGCGGATGTAGAATGAGAGGAACTATTGAGCTACCAACCACTAGAATGAAATCAAAGCCTGTTGATGGAAAAATATCACATCAACGTACAGTACATCTTCAAAAACTGTTCTCTGCTTCCTTTCACTGGACTGTATACATTATACATAAGAGTTTTTTTCCTGACCTTTGCTCTTTAGATTGAAATTTTAAAAGCCTGTGCATTCTGCTTTCACTATCCTTGGAGACGCCTCTGTATGAATTTTCAAACAGGGTCTGCATCATTGATGAGGATTCGGTGACGGCTTCGTGACTTTGACTTCAGCAGCTTCTCATTCTTTGTGTCTGCCATGTTAGAAACGTAACAAACAACCCGTGTGCTCAAAATTAAATTATCTCTCCTTGATTACAAATTAACAGGTTTCTTGTACTCATGCTAATGACACAGCATGGCTTGAGTACATTTAAGCACTAATGTTTAATGAACATAAATTAATCTTTCTCAGTGAATTGCAGGTATGAAAAGGTAAAGATCCAACATATAAACCAAACTAATTAATGCAAAATTTGTTCACTCAAGTATCTGAAAAAGGGTTGCCTAAAATTAAAGTCAAACTGATCAGAGAAAACATGCAAAAACATGACTTTCTTTACCAACTAGCACATCAAATTATTTGCATTCACATTCTCCTGCCTGTTTTTTCTTCTAAATACTGCGCTAAATTAGGATTGAGGCAGAGTGTGATTTTCTCAAAAAGGGAAAGTGAGAAGAAACTAATGCACGTTTTAGATTCAAACTATGTTGACTATGTTGACTATGTTGATTAGTCAAGTCCACGATGCCTTGATCTGGCAACCACAAGGCTTATTTCCATTGCGAGGACACGGTTTGCTTCTGGCAGTATCCTGAGTCACAGACTAGCAAGTCCCAAGTCTGTGTTATCCTCTCAACGCTCTGCTCTGTGGCATTGTCCATAAAACACCCCCACCGTCTTTCTGCAGCACGAGACCAGCATATTTTAAATGGAGAAAGGGAGTTGTGAGACTGCACAGTTCTGCAGCCATCTTAAGTCTTCTTTTAGAGTGGGAGAGCTGCTCAAACTAGCAGGTATTCGGCTAGTGAGCACCAGCTGCTCCGTGGGGCGGGCTAGCAGAGCATCTTGTCTGTCTTTTACTGCCCTCGCTCCGTCTGGCTTCCTCTCACTGCTGCTGCTCCTCCTCCTCTTCCTCCTGGGCCGGGCCCTGGGCTTGCGCCTCTCCCTGTCCCTGGGGCTCGGCCTCGGCTTGTGACTGTTCCTGAGGCGGTCTGGGAGGGGGCGCCGGGGCAGGGACAGGCGGGCGAGGGGGAACTATGATTTGGTGCTGGCGCTGCCTGTAGGCGATGACCGTGCCTAACAGCAGGGCGATGACGGTCATGAGGTAGAGGTCCCACTCCGGGCCCAGGAGCTGGTCCAGGTCCACCTGAGTAATCAGCTCCTTTAACTAACAAGGAGCCGAATGAGGAGAGGATGGAGGACAAAGACACATATGATTCATTTCAGTTCCCTCTGATGAAGCAGCTTTTACAATTTCTATTTCAAAGCCAAATTGTCACGGCTCCAGCTTGACAATTTAAGATGAAGTACTCACATTAAGATCCTGCAGGTACTGCAGAGTGTAAATCAGGCCCAGCTTGCACAGGGCCAAGAAAACTGGGACCTGGGCATCAGGGCTGGCTTCGGCGGCCATGTCGTAGAAACGCTTGGCTAAATGGATGTCCTGCAGAACCGCATGAAACAATTCTGGATTACAAATCAGTCCAGTGACTGCATTAACTATACTCTGCATTCATAGATCAATGTGACTAAGTGGATATGAGTGAAGCATTGAGAGCGAGCTGATTGTTTAAGAGTCAGCAGTGAAACTCTGTGCCCACCTGTTTGATGCCCAGGCCTTTCTCATGCATGTAACCCAGGTTAAACATGGCCTGGGCGCTGTGCTGCTGCTCTGATGCCAGTCTGTAGTGGATCACAGCTGTCTCATAGTCCACATCTGTCCCGTAGCCGTAGAAGTGGTAGTCCCCTAGTTTTATCCTTGCCACAGTGTAACCTGGGAATGAGAATTATATGCATCAAACTCTCATTCTAAGCACAGGATTGAGCAGCCAAATTCAACTACTTTTTTTTTATGTAAACCAATCATAGGTGGATTCTACATGAAAAAGAAATGCTAAAAATAAATCAGAGTCTGTGTGTACGGACTCACCTTGTGCTGCAGCTCTTGTCCAGTGGAGCAATGCACGAGGGTAGGTCTCATTCTCAGTGAAGATTCTAGCTCCTTCTTTTTATTACAGTCCATACAAATACAAAAAACATTCAAAGGTTAGGATGGTACTTTTCCCAAACTTGGTGCTCCGTCAATACTTTTGGGGAATTTGCATAATAAAACACAGAAGGATTTTTTTTACCCACACTTGTTTCACTAAATCAATTTTGCTATTGTGTGATTAAACTAAGACAGTTTGCTAACAGTGACGCTGAAGGCCTTTTCACACCAGGGATGAAAGCGTAAAAAAGAAAAACGAAAAGGCGAAATATTTGTGGCTGATTTTTCACGTTCAAGCCTTTCACACCAAGGCCAACACGAATATTTGCGTTCCGTGCATTCCACCGAAAATTAAAGTTTCGCACCATCACACAATCATGGATGCATAACTTGTTTTTACTATAATAAACCCAAACTCAACTCTAGGTTTTTATTCCAAGTGTGCACGTCTGTGTAGAAAAGTTACATGTGGTCGCATTTCCTATGAAGCAAGTTATTGTAACGAGTGTAAATACTGAGCTTATTGCATTGGTTTTCATCATTCATGACTGGACTGGCTCTTAGAGATAGATGGGTTTGAATGTTTAAATTTGATGTGTGATTTATTCGCACTAATTATTTCAGTTTGGTCTGAAAAGACCTTATTACTATGACTACTTTTTTTATGGCATTTGAACCTGATGTGCTTTTCACTTAAACACTTTTTTTCTCCTTCCTGTTATGATACTAATGTCACAGTTTCTCTTACTTTGATCCAGAATGAAGGCCACGTTGCTCTGGGCCACCTCGTAGCCCTGCTCAGCCAGCAGCAGATACTGGACCAGCGCAGCGTCGGCCTCACCCTCCTTAAAGCTGCCGTAGGCCGTCATGAGACGCTCCGACCAGCGACCACGTTCACACACGTTCTTGAAAAGCTGAAATGAAGACACAGACACACGGTGTGTCACACAAAAAAAAAAGTCTTCTGTATGTAACAGTGGCGCACAATGATGTCACAATTAACAAAGAACTGAGCAGCAGCTCCCGGGAGCCTCACCTCCACGGCAGTGTGGCAGGAGCGCATCACACCGGTACCAGTAGCATGCATCTGGGCCAAGTTGTAGAAGGCCAGGATGTGGCCCGCCTGTGAGGCCAGGTTGAAGAATTTAAGTGCCTGCTTGTAATCACGCTTCACACCAATGCCATCTGAGGAGGGGAAGAAAGAAAAAACAGTGAATCAAATGGAGGAGAAAAGAAGTATACTAGTCCACAGAAATGAAAATCATGTGAAGAAAGTAAAGAGAATATCTTTTTTAAAAGATTTGAATAATCAGACAGACAACAAAGAAAAGCTTTGACAGGAGGCCATGACACATCGTGTACCACAAGCACACACCATGCACAGGTGTACTCACTGTAATACATGGTGCCCAGCTGGAGTTGTCCATCCACCCAGCCCTGCTCTGCTGCCTTTTGGAAGTACTTCAGTGCCAGCTCATAGTTCTGAAGACACAAAACACACAACTTTCAAATGGCTGCTCTGATTTCAGCATGAGTGGCAGCTTGCCATCAACCTCATATACCAAACGACTTTACTGGGATTGAGAGAGTGCATCTTAAACTCAGGAATGATTTTAAAAAGGATTGTAGTGTGTATAAAAGGCTCTTACCACTGGGACACCTCTCCCATATAGGTAGGCCATGCCCAGGCCACTCTGTCCCACTGGATTACCCTAGATTAAAACAAAAACAAACATGAACACTGAATAACACATGTCAGCTAACAGGTAAAAGTATGTAGAGTAACAGAAAGCTGAGTGCTGCTTTCTCTTAAAGAATAACTGTAATGATAAACGCTCATACAAACACTAAAAGGGTAAATTATCCAGTTCAGATAGAGATAAAGACATGAGTCAACAGCTTTGTTCTTACCAAGTCAGAGGCCTTCTTAAAGTACTGCAGGGCTGTCTCGTTGTTCTGAGGGATATACTCGCTGCCTTCTGAGTACATCTGAAACGGACAGAAGGAGTGACATCTCTCAGAAATCAAAAACGTGATGCACCGCCTCAAACACAAGTGCACTGCACCGCCCTCTGTTAAAACAGCAATGCCAAATCATTGGCTTTATTTATTTTGGATTCAATTTGTAGCATCTCTCTGCTCTCCAATTCGCTGACTGCTTCTCCCAAGAACCCACACAGTATGGGCGACATATTTATAATGTTTACAGACAGAGAAGTGAAACAGATGGGTAAAATGAAACCGATTTGAATAAACTGAAGTATTTGTTGTTATAGGTAAAGTAAGGTAATAATGTCCAGCAAGCTTGTCAGTGTAAAACAAAGAAATAACTGTAATAAAACTGTCTCATTACAAACAAATTAATCAGTTTCCACCACCGTTGTACGACAGACATCTCACCCACCTTCCCGAGGAAAGCCATAGCGTGTGTATTCCCTGCATTTGCAGCCTGGTTGAAGTAGTCATACGCCCTCTGTTGGATAGAAAATACATTTACTGATGGAAATTAAAATCACAAGAATACAACACTTCAAATTAATCTTTTGTTATAAAAAAAATGTCACCTGATGATTCTGTTCTACTCCACGTCCTCCATGCAGGTGAAGCTGACCTAATCCCACCTATCAGGCGAAACAAAGTGACAGTCAGTGACACATAATTAGTATAAATATGAAGATTACATTTCACACAATGATGTCTCGTCTTCCTCTAATTACATACATGTAATATGGTTGAGATATATTTGCATGCAAAGAGAAAAATGCTGGACAAATGAGTAAATGCTGACACAATGTAAACTGTGATTATGACCTTTGCCAACTGTTGCTTTAGCTATTATTAGACCATAAGACGGATTCAAGGACAAAAACTGTAAAACTTGGCAGGAGATAAGCTGTAACCAAGTCACAGCTACCAGTAGTTTGAATATGCAA
Source organism: Adelosebastes latens (assembly GCA_916700685.1). Taxonomy (NCBI): domain Eukaryota; kingdom Metazoa; phylum Chordata; class Actinopteri; order Perciformes; family Sebastidae; genus Adelosebastes; species Adelosebastes latens. Next base: position 7,916 of record CAKAKR010054173.1, on the reverse strand, counting down.
AGATTTTACTGAGGGTGCTTTCACGCCTAACCTGTTTGGTTTGGTTAAAACGAAATCTGATCCGTTTGCCCGGTTAGCACGGTTCATTTGGGCTGCTGTCAAAGCTGTCAATCAAACAACTGAACCGATACCACTTGAGAAGATGGGTCTCTCTCTGATGCGGTTCGCTTGTGGTGTGAAAGCAAACAAACCAACTACAGGATTTTATGATAGCAGATATGTGATTTTAGCATGATTTCAAAAGCTTAACTACTAATAAATCCATCTGCTGATCGTAAAATCTGTTCAGGAAGCGATCTGTATTTAAGGCCATGTATAGAAGGACATCAGCGCATGTATTTTCCCTAATTAACAGGTCAAAAGCTGTTAAAACTGCTGTGCTTGTATCCGACTCCAAGTACTTTGTCAGTTCATTAACTCCATTAAAAAGTGTGTGACAGCGATCCCGCAGTACGCCGATCATGCACTTGTCCGTGCGTTCCCCGACGTTTGGACTATGCATTCGCACCAGTCATCTGGAAGCGTTAACGTGCTTCATAAACTTCGGTCAGTCACGAGAATTTGAATTTTCCCCACGTGGGTCCTGATGATGCAGGATGATAATCGCCAAAACTGTCCAATCAACGAGTTACCTGTCGGTCTGTATAACTTCATGTTTACTCCTCTAGTTCGTTTGTAAAAAGTCAGTGTGAACAGGCACCGGGCCAGAATTAAAATGCAACTGTGTATAATTTTTTCACTTGGTCCGGACCAAATGAACCAAACTACAGGTGTGTAAGCACCCTTATTCTCACCTAACATTTGGCTCTCAGTCACAAAAGGCAACACAATGAGGTCAATTTGTCCTGCACATTGTTAGTTTTCATTATAACACTTTTTTATACTGAAGTTCTACAAATTGCTATAGATTTGTATAATATTTTTTTCCCCAAACTGTCCCTAATATGATCAATACATTTGATTAAGATCCGTGTACTGTATGGGATATGTATACTATCAGTGCAGAAATAGGTTGTAATGACAAAAAAAAATTGCTGCATTGAGCAAAGGACACATATTGATGATGACACTATTTTACCTGAGCTTGAACATCTCCTTTCTCAGCCAGAAATTGATAGTACTGGATCAAGTCCTCCTCCAACATCCCACTGGTAGATCCTGGGTTCTCCACCTCATCCAGCAGCCTGATCCTCTGCACCGCTGAGCCCCCTGTCAGGGACACGTCACTGGCCACTGGAGGTGGTGGCGGAGAGGAGGAGTGGAGAAAAGAGTTTCAATCAGGTTATTTGCCCATGAAGATCCAGAACATCACACCTGATCATATCATATAAAAAAATGCAGTGAATGCTCACCCTGATTTGCCACAAGCCGATAGTGTGTTAGTGCAGACTCACAGCTCTGGGGAACACCCACACCTCCCCAATATCGGTATCCCTAATAAAACAATAAGAGGAAATGTCATTTTTTTCTACTTAAGAAATACCGTGACTGTGTCATTGCTCCACTGACAGACAAATCAACTCACCAGAATCATATGAGATACCAAGTTTCCACCCAGTGCACCGAAGGTGTAGTAAACCAGGGCCTGACAAACAAACAGAGAATGTGGCCAATATGTGAGTAAATGTTGGGAAAAGATAGACATTACATAACATTACTGTCACGGATGCTTTTGTCCAAAGTAACGGCATAAGTTCAGTTATACAGAATTTACAAAAAGTACCTTAGCCTGACTCGAGTTAACTCCAAGTCCTGCTGCGTACAGAAAGCCAAGAGCCTATGGAAAAGGAAACAAAGCACAGTGTTACACAACTGATTCCATAAGCACAAGTAATCAGTATATTTGATGTCAGGCCAAAAAGGCTTTCAATACTTTTCTCAAGTGACACATTAACATTTTGGATGAGATCTTTACCGTCTGAGCTTTAGGCGAGCCCTCCATGGCAAGCTTCTCAAACATTTCTTTGGCCTTGGTGACGTTCTGGCTCATGTAGTCTCCAAACAGCATGGCGTACGCCACCTTCTCCATGGCTTTCTGGTGGCCTTTCTCTGCTACTTTCTGCAGCTTTTCGTATAATCTGAAAGAGTGTTTGGATGAGCAGAGGCGGCTTGAGTGAAGTCGGATTAACATAATAAAAATGATGTGTACATAACAAACAGTGCTGACATGACATCTTAAGCAAATAAGGATGTGCTGAGCAAAGTCACACAGGGAAGAAACTCACTCTTTCTTTTGGGTCCTCCTGGTGGTGGCATTGAGCATGCGCAGGACAGTTAGATACTGGTCCTCAACCTCCTCCGCCTGCAGTCTCTGCTGGGCCTGCTCCTCCGCTGAGGGAAAGAGAGGAGAAGCCAATGAGAAATTACAGATGCCAAAAAAAATAAAGGTTTATAACACTTTGGCAGCAGAGGAGACAAGCGATAGGAATTCTGGAAATGAAAACATGGTGCACTATCAGGGTGGTTTCAAATAAGTTGTTTGATAAGGTCATAATAATCAGTCAACAAAACAATTTCTATAACATTTTATTTTTAATTTAGGCTTTAAAATGAGACACTAACGGTAGTTATAAGTTAACAGCCAAGATATTAAGTTAAAGACTTACTCTCACAGAAACCCCACTTCTTCTTATGGTCATAGTCGTAGATTGTGGCGCACCACAGCCGTCCATCCCCCCGTCCATCAGTGGTACAGTCCGAGTATTCTTTCCCCTGGAAGAGGAAGGGGAAGATGCAGGGCTCTCCATGGGCTGTACCTCCATTCACCACAGGAACTGTATAAAAAAACAACAATATATAATTATAACAGATAATAGACAAAACAAATAATAACAAAGTAAAAAACAACTGGATATGGCATGATAACTTGTAAAAAAAAATAGGTATGTATTTTGTATAAAAAAATATCTCCTTGTGGGGTAGAGTTGAAGTATAAAAAATGAATGTTTTGAATTTGTCTTGTCTTCAATCCCACTTATGTTCCATGCTCTTGGTTTAAGGAGTTACACGCTATTTTTATTCAATTCCTTTGGAATAAAAAAAAGAGAATCGCCTTCAAAAAATTAACAACACCAAGAGGTAAAGGTGGTAATATTTGTAATTATTATCTAGCATATAATTCAAGGTATTACTTGCTTTCTTGGGCATATAAATACAATTACCCAGAGGTGAGCAGCTGGGTATGGCTTGAACATGCAATCCTCTCTCGACATAATATTACCCTGTTTGTGGTATCACACCAAACCACCTGTTGCTTTGGACAAAGACTTGGGATCGCCTGGTTTGCCCTTCCCTCCTGCCCCATGTGATGTAAGATGTTTATGGCAGGTGGGCATGTTTTGTGTGACAGGCAGTGGCATTGTGAAGCCGCCCACACATGATGTTTTATTTCTCAGTAGGGTCCTTTCCATAATGTTATAAGACAGTTAAAACAATCTGAGCCTGGCAGTGGCAAAAACAAGCACTTTTAGTGGACGTAAATTTATGGTGTAATGCAACATTTACAGATGCAAATTGCTGTTAAACTAAACAGAAGAAGAAAAGAAGCCTTTGCCAAATAACCATTAGTCCAACAGTACCACTCTCAGTAATACATCCAGGGATACTTCCCTATTACAGGGTTTTCCCTGCCATTAAACACTTAGGCACAGCGCCGAAGTGTTTTTGTGCCCCGCAAGCCGTATGAACATAAAAACAACGTGCAGAGCATCTGAACGAGCCGACGCACTGCCCATTCCGAAGGCGGAGCTCAAATTCTGTCTACTCATCATGTTCGCTAAGTTATGGCTCTCATAACTGACTTTTCATAATAAATTAAGTGTGATTAAAAAAAACATCTTCTTGATAAAAAGTACATTATCAAAGAAAATGAATTTACAGGGCTTCCAGCCTAGGCCTTTTTCAATACTGGACCAATTTCAAAAATTGTTGTCCCTATTAGTCACTTAGACACAAACACATGGGAAAATAGGGTCCAGGTTGAAAAATACCAGGGTTACCCTTTAGAGACTTTGAAAAAGGCCTGAGCAGACACTGGGGCATGCTTAGGAACTTCTATGTAACATAGCCTTTACTGTATCCCATCAATTGTTCTGTATATACCTTCCTTCCCCCCTCCTTTTGTGTCCAGGTTTTTTTAAATTTTGTTTGTGATATTTTGTCTCGAGTGTAAATAAACAAACCTAAAAAACCTGTTACCATATCCATTTTGATCTTTTTTTTCTAGAAACAACAGTCACAGATTTACAACTTCATATTAAACATACAAATTCTGTTAATTCAAATAATGTCAGTAAAATGTCAATTTTCATACAAGCTCAATATTATACTTGTGCAAGACGGCGACGGGTAAATAACTAACAATCCCCAAGTAAAATGATGTAACTAACTGCAAGAAGAGCCACAGGTGCAAGGCGCTGTTAAGTTCTCATGGGATTTAACCGTTTATCCAATCTGGCGCTGGCTGCCCTGAAACCACAAACATCTTTGCTCAGAGTCAGCAAAACTGAAAGCAGGTTAACATGTCAAGACTCAACAAAGCTAACAAAATAAGACAAGACCGGCGTCTTCATTCTCAAAAACAGATGTGACTTAAGACGAGGTGAAAACCTGAGGGCATTGAGGAGTCAGTAAAGCTACTGACAGACTATCCCTGCTTCATGCCAGCCAGCACATTAGCCATAAATGCTTATAAGAGCTAAAGATGTTGTAAGATTGTAGGTTCAGACTAGAGGTCCCTGAAATATACCACTAACATTTCCTACCACTAAACAATTATAACTCATATGGAGCTAAACTCCATAGTTACAATAGCCAGATGCCCAGTGGCTCACCAACCCTTCTTAACACAGCTATGTGAAGCCTTAAACAACAGAAATAACCAGTCATCAAATGGATGGATGGATGTTTGAGCTAGAATTTTAGTTCTTACCCTCTTTAGGTTTCTCCTCAACTGGAGGAGGCTGCTCAGGCAGGTCCTCCTTCTCCTCTCCCTCTAGTCCCTCCCCAGTTGACGGTTTCTCCTCCTCTGGCTGGGAGACTTCATGGTCAGAGGTCACAGAGGCACCGGCCACAATTCCTGACGCCAGACGGATGTCTTCTTCTTCAGAGTCTGGATCGTGGTAAGACTGGAGGGATGAACAAGAAGTTATTTTAAAGGAAGGGATGAGGAAAAAAATCACATTGCATATTAAAATAGGCTGAATAGAATTGCATATGGCAAAAGTTAGGGATGGTTGTGTTGATATAGATTATTTGTAGTAAAATGTTCTAAGGATAACGAGCTCTTGATAACATGTATTTTGGTGTACACATATTTGTACACCACGATATCTGAGGGAGTACTGGCCATGTTTTGTTTTGTAAAAAGGCAGATTCAACCCATTAAAGACACTGGGTTGCAGATGACACCCCAAGTTTGCACTTGGGAGATCTGCTTTCCATCAAATGTAAATTACTAACAAAAATCAAGTCATATATATATATGGATACAGTATATGTGTGTATATATTTGACCAGGAATATTTCAAACGAAACACTGGAAGGACCCCTGATTTATCTTTGTGTTCAACTCTTCAGCTTAACTCCTGTGCTTGTTGCATGCATGTCAGTGCCCTAGATGATAGGGTGTACTGTCCTAAATCTCTAACAATGTATCATTATTTATGTTTATTTATTTTATTTTTATTTTATTTTATTTATTTATCTATTTATTTATATTTATTTTGTACACTTGTTTTTTTGAGTGCCCTCTGGGTATCGTCATGGGTGGGTGGGATATCTATCAGTTCAAACATGTTTGTGCAATGGATTGTCAGAGTTGTATTAACAAAATTCAGAAATAAACTCTGTTTAAAAAAAAAAAAAAAATCAAGTCATAAACATGCAGAAGCAGCGTTCAGTTTTTAGGCACCAAATATTTGGAACAAGCTCCCAGAAAACTGCAGGACCAACTCCAACTCTGAGTTCTTTTAAAACAAAGCTTAAAACTTTCCTATTTGCTGCTGCCTTTTATTAAACCAGATAATGATCTTATACTGCACTACAACTTTTACCTCTGTTATATTTCTATTTTAGCTTCTATCCTAGCTTTTATTTTTAGCTTGTTTTTATTTTCTAATCTTTAATGTTTTAATGTTTTTATAACTGTTTTAATTATGTCTTAATGTTTCTTTTGCACTTTGTCGCAATGTTCTTGAATGTTTATGTAAAGCACTTTGAATTGCACTGTTGCTGAAATGTGCTCTACAAATAAAGCTGCCTTGCCTTTACTGTCTTTTGATTGTTTTTATTATCCTTTTAATTTTTTTTTTCTTTTAACTTATACTTTTATATTCTTTTATTCATTTTTATGTTATGCACTTTGTGCTCTTTTATCTTGCTTTTATATATGTAAAGCACTTTGAATTGCCTTTGTGTTTGAAATATGCTATACAAATAAAGCTGCCTTGCCTAACTTAAAAAAAACAATATAAAATAGCATCATGACATACCTTCAGCTCTGGTCCTTCATTCCCATGTTGCTCTTCATCTGAAACAGTATTAATAAGACAGACAGTGTGAACACAGTGTGAACTTGAGATGCACAAAGCTAAATATAAACAGCTGGCAACAGTTCTGTGCAGATATTAACTACTTATATACATCATATACTTACCAGCTGTCACTCCTTTGATGAAGACTATCAGCAGAATGGTGACAAAATAAAACCCTCTTGCAGTCTTTAAACACCTTTTATAGCCCATTGTTGTTGATGTTGACAAGCCAACAATCTGCTAGCTGTTAGCTGCTGCTGTTTCTCTCAGCAAACATCCAGTTAGAGTTGAGTCACACTGTGATATGCAGCATTAATAAACTCACACACACACAGAGTAGTTAGCTTGACTGAATGACGTCCAACGTTAGCTACAGAGCTAACAAGCTACATAGCCACACAAAAGACCAACTAAACAACGAAATAATGTGCAAGAGTGGTAAGTCTTCGGTTTAAATAATAGCTGCCGAGCACCTCTTGGTACTCCAAAACATCCGAGTTTAACAGCGACATGTAAAAGCTTTCTTCTTGTAGTTATATTAAGCAGATACTACTTAGCCAGCTAGCTGTGTTAGGGTTAAGCTCCTGCTACTACTGAGCGACACTTCCTGTTCTCGAGATTTCGACCAATCACAGCGCCGTTCGGTTTGACAGTAGCCAATGAGCGGGCGGCAAAGATGTGTCAGCCAATCAGGTGCGAACACAGTTATGTTTCTAGTTGATGGGTTTGTCCACGACACCACAACATGTTATGATGAACATATAATTATCATCTAAAGGCAGGTGGAGGCGGTTGCTTTGGTTATTAGTAGCATCATAACCATAGTGAATCCGAAATTTAGAAATATAAATATTAATATAAATAGGCAAGGCAAGAAAAGGCAGCTTTATTTGTATAGCACATTTCAGCAACAGGGCAATTCAAAGTGCTTTACATAAACATTCAAGAACATTGTGACAAAGTGCAAAAGAAAATTAAGACATAATTAAAACAGTTATAAAAACATTAAAGATTAGAAAATAAAAACAAGCTAAAAATAAAAGCTAGGATAGAAGCTAAAATAGAGTATAACACACAAGAGTAAAAGCTCTAGTGCAGTATAAGATCATTATCTGGTTTAATAAAAGGCAGCAGCAAACAGGAAAGTTTTAAGCTTTGATTTAAAAGAACTCAGAGTTGGAGGTCCTGCAGGTTTCTGGGAGCTTGTTCCAGATATTTGGTGCATAAAAACTGAACGCTGCTTCTGCATGTTTAGTTGTGACTCTGGAGACACTGAGCAGACCTGATCCAGATGAACCTGAGAGGTCTGGATGGTTCATAACATAGCAGAAGATCAGAAATGTATTTTGGCCCTAAACCATTTAGTGCTTTGTAAACCAGCAG